>BMAW01099143.1:21257-58319 GCA_019974015.1 Nephila pilipes | reverse complement strand
GATACATTTTAAAGCTGAATAAAATGATACATTTTAAAGCTGAATAACTCAAAGACAGTAAAAATACACCTTTATTAAAAAATTTGTAAAAACTGATTTTTAAAAATTATTATAGATTAAGAAGACATCCAGATCCATAATTTTCTTATTAATATTAAATGTATTCTTAATATGGCGCAGGAAATATTATAAATCAGTTCGACATTTTTTGTAAAGTTTAAATATCTTTTAAAACAGACTCTTTCTATTACATGTAAGCACAATATTCACCATTTTTGGATTAATTTTCCCCAGAAACTGATTATTGTTTTAGAACATTTTGAACTTTTAATTCATTATTATGATTTTTTTTAATAATTAATAAGAAAAAGTACTGGTTATTGTTTTAGAAAGTTTAGAACTTTCAATTGAATATTATGATTATTTTTATTAATTAATAAGAAAAAGTATAAAGTGAAAATTAAATTTGTTAATAATTAAATGAAAAATAAACGGACTTAAATTCCCATGACCAAGAGGATTCTGTCACGTAATGTGATTATTCCAGTTGCATAATCTGGAAAAATAAGCAGAAAATCTTAAAAATGTAAGAACATTTTAAAATTAATAGTTAAGATGTAATTCAAATGTAGTATAATTGTAACATCAATTTAAATTCTAAATCGATCATCTCAATATGGTCTGAATTCCGTACTAGTATAATCGGGGATATACCCTATCCTTATATATACGGAATATAAAACAACTTAGATTATATGTAGTTCCAATTTTTTTCCAAATGAAAAATTCCGCTTCAAAACCTCTCAATTTATATCCTTTCATAGAAATAAAAAAAAAAAAGAAACTGTTGTAAAATAAGCAAATACTGGTGATCCATTAATTATAAAAGTAAGAGCACGAAGATGGAAAAAAAGGATTGCTAGACTAATGAACGTTCTTTAAAATGTAAAAGTAAACCCAGAATAGTATATATATAATCGAAAACAAATCCCTCTCCTCTTGCATTGTAATATCATTTCTTTTGTCAGTTTATGTTATTTCAGAAACTTAATTCTTCAAATAAACGAGTTTCGTTTCGAATTCAAACAAGTAACAATTTCTCTCCTGTTTTTTATAAGATTATGAAGTGCCTTCTTTTGTTTGCTTCTTCCTTTGCGTGCTTAGCATTCCTACCAAAAAATTATGTCATAAGAATTTAAAAGCATTACATTATCAGAATCAGAATATAATACCAAAAAAACCGATTTAAATTTTAATATTCTTATGTGAAAGAAAAGTATTAAAATTGTAAAGTTAACGTTAAAAAACTCAAAACTACTAAAATTTCGATAAAGTCAGTAATATAGCACGTCCATAACATATGTAAGAAAGGTTCACTTTGTAACAGGGGCTATTCGTGATTTTTCTCCTTCAACTAACATCTGACGGGTTTTTTTTTTTTTTTTCTGATTTTATACATAATTTTCCAGCCATTTCCCAATAATAGAACGTGATACAAACTGATTAAACTTCAGAAGTGGTGTAAATAATTATAATAAAATCGTATAAAAGGGACAGAGAATAGAATTGCAAATAAAGGTTACGAAAATAAGAAGAATGTTAGTATGACGTGAATCGAATTATTCTATCTTATGTAGCGTATTATGTTAGATCAGGACTCAACAATGTCGGAGCGACAACAGGAAAATTCCGGTAAGTGCATTCTTTGTTATATTATAAAATTCTTTCGATCTATTGGATATAAAAAGTAAACTGTTTGAAATCACTCCTCTTATTAGAGGAGTGAATAAGAAAATATATTTTTGATAAAATTGATTACTTTATTTACTTGATATGTGTATGAACTTAAGTTGAAATTTAGATCTTTTAATTAAAATACCATTTAAGTTGACAGGTAACAGGAGGGAAGGTGTTTCACAACCAATCTTAAATTTCTACTCTATGTCTTAAAAATATATTTAGATAGCATAAACACATAGATAAAGCAAAACATAAAACGTAGAAGTTAATCACACTTTATACAACCTTATTATTATTATTATTATTATTATTATATATATAAATATTTAAGACTACTATCTCTTAAAAGCACTTTAATTTTGCGTCTATTCAAAATACATCTCACATTGTTATTAATGAAAAATGTTTTAAAATATAGTTAATCAAAAATGTCTCAACCATTACTTCAATATAACTCGGAGCGAAAATTGCGACAGGTCTCCAAAAACGCTTTTCTTATTCTAGAACATTCCAACAACTCGCATGGTTTAAAACATGCATCTATGGTATCACTTACTCGATGTGTTAAATTTTTGCACATGACATTCATGGAGTATTCCCCGGTTTATAAACTCTTGTTATTAAGGAGTTTCCCTAAAAATGAACGAACAATAAATCATCGCTCTCTTTCATTATATTCTAAGATTGTCTTCGCGTTGTCTTAAGAACACTTTCAGCCGTGTGCGTAATGAAACTCTTTTGACATGTTTATTTAAGTTATTGGAATTGTATAACGTTAATGAGTATCTAGCAGTTTTTTTATGTGCCGTAATATTAATCTGAAAAAAAATATCTACAATTTTGCGAAATGATTCCAAAAAAATGAAAGCAGCTTTAAAGTTAAAAGAAAAATTTAAATCGTTTGAAAAATGAAGACAAAATACCGTCTGTTGGAAACATACTTTGAAAATACAGTTCTTACATAGATCATCTGAATATGTCTGATTTATGTACAAATTATTTATTTCTGATATCCTATATAAATCGGTCCAAATTCAAATAGTTTGTATTATTTCTGAGTTTCTTATAACATGGTTTTCGCATAATGCGGTATAAACTAATCTGATCTGTCTTACTTCCATATTTTCGGTTTCCATTGAACGCAATTTTTGATTTGAAGTAATTCTGAGTTTTATGTTCCATGGTTTCTGTATAACACTGTACGAATTAATAGATCATGTTATGGAAGATTTGGCTGTGTGAAGGATATTGTTGTTTGAGACAAAACGTGCTTCAATATTTGCGTATTAAGCAGGATCCAAAAGTAAAACACGTTCGACATCAGTAAAACACGTTCATCAGTAAAACACGATCATCGTAAAACATGTTCGACAAAGCAGAAACAAAAATTGAAAATTTTACAACAAAAACTTTAATTACGAACTAACTAATTGCGGTGGGAATTAATAAAGTAATAAGAAGCTTGACTTTACAAAGATTGAACTTTAGAACAGTGCAAACATATTGTTTTTCCTTATGAATCTCATTTTATACAGCAACATATTCCCCAGAAAAAAATGAGAAAACATACTACCAGGAGCCATTGTTAATCACCGACAAAATTAAGGAGGCAGTGTAATAATCTGTTGTATGCTTTTATCATTCTCTCTGTTCATTAATTCTTCTGGACGATGTGCCGTTGCTGATCAGATGTAATCATGTTTGGCAAATCTTTATCCACCAAATGTTGGTATATTTCAAAAGGATAATTCAACCTGCCATGTATCTAATCTATGCCGTGGTTGGCTTGCGTAGCATGAGGAATAGTTTCACTTACTTCCTGGCTTTTAAAGTTCCCAGATCTTAGTCATTAGTGAATCCCTGTGGGAATATCTGAATCAGCTTATCAGAGTGCTAGACTATTACTTGGGAAACTTCCTAAAATACCTGTTCTCAACAATTCTTATGGCTTAATGTTCCTGTGGTCACTATAAAGTTCCTATTGAGTTTTATGTCCTGTCGCCCAACCACTTTTTTTGGCTCGAAGTGGTGACTATTCCGGATATTAAGTAAGTGTACATAATATTCCGAATCTACTGATATGAAATAATTATTAATCTGAGTCTTTGAAATTTCGAAAGTAAATTTGCTAGATTGTCTCCAAATAAAATAATATTTTTGAAAATTTTATTTCTGTTTCTTTTAAAGGAAAAAAACACTTTTGCACAAAAAACAATTTAAATGGAAAAATTAATTTTATAACAATATTTTTTGCAACATATACTTAAGAAACCATTTTTTTTATATGTGAGAAATAAAAAGTGCAGAACTATTATTTGTTAATAGAAATATTTTATAAATAATATTTATTTTTCTCAAAAAAATTCTTCCTCTTACTCCTTTTTAGAAGTTAATTAACTGCTGAATAATTTAAGTAATTTAAACATTATTTATTTTAAAAGAGTTTCCTCCAAAAAAAAACCTCAAATAAGCAAAGAATTTGCATCATAAAAATTGTCTCTTTTTCCTACGAAAATTTAAAAAGAGTTAAATATTTATTCTTTTATTTTCTGAATCGTTTGCAAGCCTATAAGCTGTTTCAGCAGAGAATGAGTTTGCTTAAAAATTCGGTAAATAAATTCTAAACTTCTATCAGAAATTAGCTATTATTCGCAAGAAGAAAGTTATATTCTTTCCAAGGTTGGCCTAATTTTTCTTTTTTTATATATTTTTTAATTATTTCAAGTTCGCCTGATCCTAAGAAATCAGGTAAGGTGGCGTCCGTCTCCATTTTTGTAGCCCTTCAGCTTAGGAAGCTAATAATTAGTTAGGGTCCAGGTCGAGTGGCTAGTCCGATGCTGGATCTGCAGGTAATTTGCCAAGCAAACTAGAACTCATTTATTGACCCCTGAAAAATGAAGGGGTGAGTTGACCCATGACCAGCTACTCAAACCAAAGCCACCGACGATGGAACTTGGGTCAGCAGTGATTACCGTCAGTCATGCAAGTCATTGCACCACCGTGGACACAATTTGTTTCCTTCAGCTGAAGAAGACCTAAATCAGCTAAAAGTCTTGTTAAATGAATTTTTACTCTTTGTAACAATAAATTATTACCTCAAAATAGGATGGAGATTCAAAGTAAAAACTATTGAAAAATTCAAGTTTATTTCGTGTAAATGTGGGGAAATTTCTATAGCACTAATTATATATTTTAAGACAAGTAAAAAATTGAAATTGCCTGTTTTTTGGGTGTTTATGAATATCGCTCTTAAAAGCAGCATGAGGACTATTAGCTTTATCTTTTCTTTTTGTTTCGATATTTGGGATGAAAAGGTTCTACTCAGTTAAAAGAGTTATTTTTCCTTCTTGTTTCCCTTGAGTAAAAAAATATGTAATTTTAAATAAAGTGCATTATTACAATAGTTTTATACTTTAAGTCCCGTCTACTTCAATTCTGTGTGAATTCTCTGCAAGTATGATTGATTATTAATATCACACTAAGCGGCCCGATGGCTATTAGAGACGAATCTCATCATTTTGAACAACGGGCAAGTGACGAGAATGACACTAAAGCTGGCACTTTATAATCTTCCTCACCATCCTGATTAATTGAGCCTCAACAGATTTCTCGTGTAACAGCCCTGTTACTTTAACTCCATGAAGACTCGAGCCCTCGACTCGACGAGAACAACGCCGTCCATAATCTCGTGAAAATGATCTATCGACTACAGTGGCCATGGAAATTATTGTATTTCAAAATGTATCAATATGCCTGTCAACTTGACTGATCTTATTCCATTAATGAATGCAATAAATTATTGCATAAAAGTATTTCGGCTACAGAAACATTACAAGAGTTTTAAGTATTCTGATGAAAAATATTTATTTTATAAAAATTTTGAGGAACTTAATCTTCAAATTGTCTCCATAAACTCTACATTATTCTACCAAAAAAATACTCTTTAGAATTTGTTCCATCTACCCTATATACTGAACTTAAAGTCCAAATCAATAGCCATCTAATTTACAAAATTGAATAAAATTTTTCATTAAAAAAAAATAACATCTCAGCCAGAAAATGTTCAATAAATGAGAGATGAAACCTTATTTTGAAACTTTTAATCAAGGGTTCACTTTTTATTATTGAACATTTTCTGGCTTCTTACTTCTACCCAACTTACGGTCCCCAAATTACAAATAATACGCCACTGAAATTTGAACGGTGGTCAAATCAAAAGAATGAAATTGAGCTGGCACTCTACTCTCATCATTCAAAATAAGCTTATAGAAATACAGGGCTGTTCAAATTACTGTATTGCCCTTTAGGACGTCCTGGCGTGATAAAAAGTAGCCGTTAACCTCTACACATTTGGAGAAGTCTGTGGTATATCAGTCTGTGGTAAATTGCTTCGGGAAGTATGGGAAGGGGGTAAAAGAAATCGATATTTCCAACAAAGACCGCTAGGTGAAAACAAGGTGCTGCAATCGGCTTAAGATAAAGAAAGTGTACTACAACACTATCGATAAAGAAAGAAATATACGAGAAGACGATAATTTCCTTTATAACTAAACAGTTAAACACAAATTGTCGATCTTACAGAAATGTCAGTGATAGCACGAACGAAAGTTACGCATGTAGTAACATAACAGCACATAAATGTTTCGCAGGTGGTTTTCTATGTGTTCATCTGGTTTCAGGTCGAACAAGTTATACCAAGTTACAACATGATCTAAAGTGGCTTGAAATGATCGGGACCAATGTTGTGTACGCGCAATTTTAGAAATGGTTCATCATTTTCGTCAATTTCTTACGTTCCCTCAATACACTTTATCTTTGAGGAAACCACAATGCCAAACTTCACATACGATGAGGTCAGGTGGACGTGAAGGCCATCTTGTAGAAAATGTACGACTTTTAATATGATTATCCTTAAAATGTCGTTATAGCATTTGTCGAACCCACGTGCAATATGACGGGGTACAACATGTTATTGGAATGTTGTTGTACCGAGGCATCTACGCTTCTAGAATAACCATAACTTGAAACATGTCCCAATGAAGCGTTGCAATTCCAGAACAGGGTTTTGGCTCATGTGGAGAGATTTTCTCAAAAGAATGGCACAATCACGAAGGTCGCAGTGATGCCAATTCATACAGTCACATGCAGTGATCGCAGAGGTATTTTTGAACCTAGTGGGGATTCTGAAATGACCATATATGGAATTATAGGTATTCACTTTTCCGCACAACAAAAGGGAGTCTCATTGGTCCATAAGATATTCTACGGTTACTGCTTCATCATCTCTATCCCTGCTAAGAACGTTGAAGTGAACATTTCACACAGATCGTAATAAACACACTTTAACTCTTATGAAAGATAAGTTTTTTACAGATAGGCTATTCGGAAGTGTTTCCATAACTTAGTTTAATAAACCCAGTAGCCTTGATACGCGGCGAAAACAGCATGCTCCTTTTAGTGTTTTTCATTAGCCTGCCCAACGTAGCAGTTGTGACATCATCCATCACGAGCGATAACCGTTTCTTTCGGTTTCAATCTACTTGACCTGCGAAGCTACTAGTTTCTTCGAAACGTTTGGCCGTTACTGAAGATCGCATGGTATTATTGGGTCCATACGAAAGTTTTTAGCCCTCATTAAATCAAAGTGTTTTGGCAAAATTATCGCCATTTTGTTAGATTAACTTTAGCAGCGAGCGAACCATCCTAGTGGTTCAATACTGTTCAAAACGTGTTCTACTTCCTTTTTTGTCAGTTACGTCCACTTTTAATCCACCTCTTGTGTAAATATTGCTCACTGGTATAGCGCGCACAGTCGAAGATTCAACTAGCACGGCTTAAGTGTAAAAAATTGTATAATATTGAAGTGAATTACCGTCAACTCGCATTCTTTTCCTTATTGATAGTGTCATTTAAAATTTTACTTACCTTAAATCAATGGCAGAGCCCCATTTTCTCCTAGCGGGGTTTGTTAGAACTAAATTTTGTTTTTCCTCAAATCAATTACCTAAGATGACTGTAACATTCACTGCTTCTCTCATAGAACGTTCCAGAGATACTTCAAATTTGAACCACTCAGTATGTTCTTTGGATTGCTGATTCACAACTGGAAGATGGGAATAACATCTCAACCAGAGGCACATGTCTATATCAACTCACTTAAGGTAACTTATACATCAAAACTCTTTATTTTTTTATTTTTATTTATTTATTTTTGCTATTAAAATATAGAGCATTTCCCTGAATCCTTAGATGTATTATTTATGGGAATTTGACTAGCAAAACTTTCTAAAATTTAATTTTTTATTAGTAAGCTCACCTGCCACTACCATAGAAAAAATGTCTGTATTTGCGCTTTCCTCAAAATGTGCTCCTCAGAATTTTTTTTTATTTTCAAACTTTTTTTAATTTAGGTTATCAAATTATACCTATATTCCTTATACAGAATGTTATATTTATAATTACTATGAATCTAGTATAACTATAAAAGAAATTGGTATTATGTAAGATGTGCTTAGTTATAAGTACACAACTTATAAATAGAAATATATATATATATATATATATATATATATACTGATTATCAATTGCACATACATATTTTTCATGTCTATAAATAAGATTTCCTATACATAAGAGTATACAAATAAACAAATACCTCAATGTTAAAGTATGATTTTCGCAGACTTGAATTTTAGGATTGTTAAAACTTTGCGTAAAATAAGCTCATTTTTCCTTCTTGAACACGTCTCAGTCAAAATTCTGTCGAATATGATGTCAAAATCTTATTGAATAATACAAAAGATTACAACAAAGAAAACTTCAACTACTAAGATAAAAAAAATTTCGTTTTCTTAATGAATAGTAATTTAAAGAATATTTTCACCTTGGTGACAAATAGAAGTAAATTAATAAGCGGAAAATCATATAAATTCTCCCTTCAATAACCATTGCATGGCTTCTAATACTTTATCATGTAAATTAAATAAAATCCCTGAAGAATGTAATTATCTGTAACTGATTAATCTTGAATCACAATACATTTCATATCTTTACAATTGGTATAATTTGATCAAATCAATTGCAGAAATAATATTTAACAAAAATTGTTCCATGTAAAATTTTGCAAATAGCAGATTTCATTTTTCACTCAATTAACTTTAAATACATCCGCATAAAAAGGTCAATTTCTTGAACTGGAGATCAGTTCCGAAACTTTTTTTTTTTTTTTTCATTTCGTGATCAATAACTTTGCTCCGTACATTTACAAAGGTAACAAAAAAATTATCCCGGCATAAAAAGCAACATTTCTAGAGAAAAATTAAATCCTTTTTTTTAAAAAAAAAATTAATCGTTGCCCAATGAATATAATTTAAACCTAAAAGAATTTATTCTTCTAGAACAGTTCCGGTTCTTTTAAATGTATTTGAAGAATAAAGGTCCAAAATAAATCAGTGATTAACAACTGAAAGGGAACATATTAAGGGTCCTGTCTAGTTTTAACAACCATTTTGATTTCGTGGACGTAATGTTAATCCCAAAGAATTTCAACTACCGTTCTAAAATTTGTATTATTTGATCTATTTGAAGTGCATCTGAAAAAGCAAAAAATAATGAAGGCTTTGGCAGAATTACTTTTTCTTTCTAATTTTAAAAATTATTTAAAAATATTTCTTGAAGACCGGAAAACTCGTAAACGAAATAGGGATAAAATAGGGATAAAAATATTTTTAAAAATCGGAAGAAATCATTATTTTTTTGCTTTTTCGAAGGCAATTTATTGAATTCAAATAGATCAAATAGGAAAGATTTGAGAATGGAAGTCGAAATTCCAGAGGATTAACATTATGTCTACGAAATTCAAATGGCCATTAGACGGGAATCTTAAAGATGAAAAGTAAGAGAAGATTAATTCAAAGTCCCAAAGATGTTAAAATACTTCTTTCTCTCTTAATATTTCTTGCTCAAACTTATACTCTTTTCATTTCTTTTATTCGTTTAATTCATACTTATTTCATTATCAAAATAAAACAGTTCGACTTCAACAAATATTTTTCTTTCTCACACGCAATTTTCTCAAAACTGTTAACACCAGGATTAAAGTTGTGCTCTTTTTAATGATACAGCACTGAAAGAGAGTAATCAACATTCATATATTTTTGACTTCTTGCAAATTACATTATTAAATTTATCATTATAAGGCCTGATTTTATCGTATTTGAATTAAACTATGAGAGATAGTCCCTGTAATTTTAAATTAGAGTATGTCAACATCATAGATGAAAAAACAATAAATGAAAACAATCATTTAAATAAAATAATAATTTCTTTAAATTAGCGCATTGTTTTCAACAAGGACTATATCAAATACTGTTTTTCTCAAAAGGATAAGCAATTGATGTTGCCCCAGCTAATAGATTACTACATTATGATTGACAAGAGAAAAGTAGGATAAAACATAAAAACTAAAAAAAAGAGTCGTAAATGTGCGTCAAATTTGTCACGCATGTCCTTTTAAGTGAAGACAGACGCTCACTTGGTCGAGGAGAAAGGTTTCCAGAAAAGGGAGCATATGCTCTCCAATCCATTGGATTAACTTGATCAGTGATCCTCTATGGGTTTTCCACCCATAAACCCACGAATAATAAAATTAAATTTAGTTAATAATTATAAATATGATAAAATATATCAGAGTTTAGCTGTCATTTCTCTTTCTGTTTTGGTGCTTCATTAAAATGTATAATAAAGATGTTTCTGAAAAAGAATTCTTTAACTTTTCATAAAGAACAAAATATTAGGATCCAGTGGACTTCATCTGGTGTAGGGTTATTTGTGGACTTTCGGTCTTACGGATTCGGTATGTTCTTTGAATATAGTCTGTTACTTTAGAATAGGCACTTCAAGATCACAGATGCTTCACACACTACCATCTGTAACTATGGCAACAACAGTTGAGATTAGACATCACTTTTTTTCCTCACTTCGTTTTATTTTCATAAAGAAATAAAAACGATTTTATTTTCTTCCAATGAAAACGAAATTTTGAGTTTCACGATCATCGTTGGTCTTAAAAAAATATGCATCGTTGAAATGACTTTTTAAAATATGTGTAACATTTTATGAATATTGTAAACATATCATTAAAAACATTTAATTTTCTTACACCTTTAAAAACGAAACTAAGCAATTCATTAGAACTTTTTAAAATTAAATAAATTTTTATACACCTAGGTATTATATTAATATTTTATTACGATATGTTTTGATAATTTATATACTTTCATTTTAAAAAATATCATTTTAAAAAAAAGGAACACGTTATTTAAGATAGTTATTAGACTTTACATTTCACACAAAGCAAGTCCATATGCAAAAGAAATTCAGGCATCAACTGAAGTGTTAAAAAAAATTGCAATGTCAATATTAACTTTGTCGCTACATTGGTAACCGATGGAGGAGAAACGAAATTGAGTAACCTTGACACGCTTATTTTAAAGTAATAGACTATAGACCACATGGAAAAATTCCCGACATTAAAAAAATGGATAGACTTAGCAGAGGGGAAAAAATTATAAAAATATGCATGTATAAATTTAGAAAATAATCATCAGCTAAAGCAATTATTAACTAAATAAAAACTTTATTATTCAGAGTAACATTTTTAAATGTATACCAATAGAAATCAAAATTGCTATTGTTATTAAACACAACATAGATAATCAACATAATAATATTACTCTGAAACGAGCATTGTTGCTTTTTATCTAATCCAATTTTTATGAAGAAAAAGATTGTTTATGTAATCCTTACTCGTACACAAACAAGCCTTTTTATCAAACTAAACAATATAAAAAAATTTCTACAAAACAATTGAAAATAGTCTATTTGTAATCTTCATTCTGAGTAAAATAAAATAGAAAAGAAAGAATTG
Organism: Nephila pilipes; assembly: GCA_019974015.1. Lineage (NCBI taxonomy): Eukaryota > Metazoa > Arthropoda > Arachnida > Araneae > Nephilidae > Nephila > Nephila pilipes. The sequence goes on along the minus strand of BMAW01099143.1, from coordinate 46,651 downwards.
TTTTTTTAATGACCACTTTAAAATCTTCTAAATTCTGCTCTGTATTGTATTCAAACAGTAAATCTCTTCCAAATTGCTATAACAACTAGTTTGCAAAATATCTAGGATTTATTCTTCAAACAAAAGAGTTGCTTTCTAAAAACAACATGGAGGCAAAACTATCTCCATTTTTGTTTGGTTAAAGTAATGACATCTCTTATTCTTCGTTATTATTTTTTGGCTTTGTTATGATACGAATAATACGGAGCTAGGAGATACGGCTTTTTTTTTATCCGAATGAAATTATATTTATGAATTGTATTTATTATTATATTATATTTATGAAATACAAAAGAAAACAGTCATAAACTAACAACAGACTTATGTTATGAACATAAAATATTGAAAACTGGAAATTGTTCATTCTCAAAGTCTATTTAGCTTTCCTATATTTTACAAAGTTTAAGTTGGGAATACGTTTTCTTTACAGGTACTTTGGTGAAAAATCATATTTTCGAATAATATTTGAATCATTACTTTTACACTTGCTTTAAAGTAGCATAAGTATATATAATGGAGAAAAGATTAACGATACTGTAGCTAAACAAACATTGACGATGTTAAATAAAAAGGAAATGAATGATATTTATTTCATATCCAAACTTTTGACGTGTATCAAACTGACAATTTGCAGCTCACAATTTTTTTCTCCCTTTAATTACACACATTTTTTGTGATATTTACCTTCAAATTAGCCTAAACATTATACGATTGTACTAAGGACTTTTGTACTACTGAATGAAGTTAACATATTAACCAATTCTTTGAATTTTTAAAGCCTGCAATTTAACATTGTTATTTTTCGTGACTCCTTAACATGGCATCAGCTTTCATTTATTTATTAATTGAATATTAACTAATGATACAAAAACTCCTTCTCTTAATTAATATATTTATCAAACTAATAATTTTGAGATTTACACATAAGATTTTGAGATTTAATTAACTAGGCCAAAAGAAGTGCTCGCCTAGTGGAGAGGAGAAGCTCCGATTGTAGATGAAATTAAGAGAATTAAGATTAATAACAATGACTCAAACGAAAGGACTGTCATTCAGTGTATTCAATTAGTTTATTTAAACAAACAGTTTGAGTTCACAATTACATACTTGTTCATATCTGGAGGAGGATGTCAGGATTGTTCCTATTGTTTAAGTAATTCGGGTGTATAAAATATAGATATTGTTATTGTTCAATGTCTGTGTTACTCGCGAGTGCAACATGTCTGTATGAATGTGTGTCGAAATATAAATGGGCCAAGTTTTAGCGAATTTCTTAATTACGTGTTTCGATTTTAAGCATGAAGGGTAACCACAAAGAGGAAGAAAGCACCCTTTCCTCCTGAAATTGTGATTCATACTTCTGAAGATTAAACATTCAATGACCCTTTGCGGGTCTTTCATGAGCAGAACAAAATTATCCAAGATGGACTATCCAAAATTAAATCCCTTTTTTTCATGATGTACAGGAGCCATATATCACTAACTAAAAAATTAACATTTGCAGAAAAGTCTATAACTTAATTCTCATCGGTTTGATTTTTATTCGGGTTTTTTTTTTTTTTTTTCAGGAAAACTTTTGTTTAAAGTCAGGCTTCTCATTTACAGATGGTGACAAACAATATCAGAAATTTTACTGATTTTCACACTAAAACTGCCTATACTTCGTGACATGACAACCAAAATTCCATCTCAGGTATTCTATTGTACATGACGTTTAGGAATGGGTCACACGAGAGTACAATCATAGATTCCCTATCTGAATCAGGGAATCTTATTTCTTTCTCTCTCTCCTTATAAATATATTCTCTCTATAACGAAAATCGAAGCACCAAGAACGAGTTGTCCGATGGAGACAGAAATTGGCGGATAGGAAAATTATATAACACATCAATCAATAACTCCCGAGTCTAACATTGAAAATAACATTTTTTTGCAAAATTTTTTTTTATTCATCAACATAACAACTTTTGTTAATCACCTTTTAGGGTGATACAATCGTTCCAACGCTTTTTTTTTCTTTTTTCGCAAGAAATCTTTTTTGTTGCGAGTAAATAGCGATAAACAGCTTTCTGAATCATCGACTCGTTGCTGTTTTTGTTCCATCGAAAGCAATCGCGGCACCCACTTGGAAAAACCTTTTTCACTTCACTTCAAAAAACCTTTTTCAGTAAATACACTTCCATATGATATCTGTGTCATCTCAGCAATCTCACGGAGCTTCATTTTACGATCTTTCATTATAATTTTTGTCACTTCACTCACATTTTCCGGTGTAACGGCTTCCACAGGTCTACCCGAGCGTTCCGCGTCATTTGTGTCGGTACGACCACGTTTAAACTCGGCAAACCACCGATAAATCGTTGCTTTTGATGGACAAGAGTCCGGGTAACATTTTTCAATCCATTGTTTCGCTTGCACGGTGTTTTTACCCATTAAAAAACAATGTTTTATCAGAACACGAAACTCGGTTTTTTCCATTTTTTTAAACAAACTACAAAACGACTTTACTCCAACCTCGATAACTCAGCTGTTTCTGGTCCGATCGACTTAAAATTTTGACACGTTTCAAGCAAAGGTTCGTACTCTAGAAAGACCTGGTTACTGGTTTACTACGAGCGCCATCTCTGGGTTAGTCTCGGGAGTTATTGATTGACGTGTTACAAAATATAAAGTGGTTAAAGTTTTCATAAAAATTGAATAAATTATTTCAGAATAATATAATTACAAAGTAACGAGCTCAAAAAGGTGTTGCCCCACCTCTAATTTGGATGCAAGCCGCCACACTACGTGGCATTGAATGATAAAGCTACCTGATAGTCTCCTGTGGTATTTCTTGCCATATTTTCTCCAATTGTTGGCTAGATCATCAACATTCCCTGGTAGATGCAATCGCCTTCCCATCATATCCTACACATGCTCGATTGGAGAGAGATCTGGCTGATAAAGCAAGTATTTGACAAGATGTAAGACAGCTCATAGCAACACGTGCCGTATGTGGTCTGACATTATCTCGCTCAAAAATAAGGCCAGGGTACAGTAAGGAAACAATAGCAAAACAGGACTTAGAATATCGTTGACGTACGCTGGGCTATAAGTGTGCCTGTAATGACGATCAAATGGGTCCGACTATCAAGGGAAATGGCACCCCAGACCATAACTCCTGGTTGAGGGTCTGAGTGGTATGCAATAGTGAAAGCAGGATCGGCACGCTGCCCTGCACGTCTTTGATTATCGTCAGGACACAGCTGGAAGCGGGATTCGTTGCTAAAAACTATACGTCCTCAGTTAGCATCATTCCAACCTAATCGAGCCAAGCACCACTGTAATCTGGCACGATAGTGTGCAGGTATGACTGGCAGGTAGCGTAGCGGTCGGCACGAGCGTAGATTTTGCTCTATGAGCCATCTGAGAATGGTCATAGTGGACACTCGTGTGCGGGTCGAACGTTTGATGGTTGATAATGATGAATCAGGCGCTTCATCATTATCAACCATCATCGGGAGGACAGAATGATAGCTGATCAGACAATCATTCTGTCCTCCCGATCTACTGTGGCCCTAGGTTGACCGCTACCATCATGACGCTGCAATCTGCCATTGTCCATCCATTCCTGCCAGCATCTACTTATCACTGCATCGCTTCTATCCATATGAGAACGATTCTCCGATTTGCTCAACCCTGCCTCTTTCAATCTAATGATAAGACATTTTATCATTAGATTGAATTCTATATATGTATATGCCTTTCAATCTATTGATAAGGAGATTAATGTGTGTGTGTGTGTGTGTGTGTGTGTGTGTGTGTGTGTGTGTAACTCTATGATAGAGAGCCAACAAATAATAAGTTTTTATCATGGATTAATACAATCAGCATAGTTTTTAATTATACACAATATTACAATATTGGGGGGAAATGGGTGAATAAATATAAATAAAAAATGTAATTTATCTTAAGAAAACATTTTAGTGGGGTTATAATGATTGAAAAAGAAGCATGATATCATACATTTACAACAAGTCTCTTCCGGAGAATTATTTGAAGTTTAGAATTAGTCTGTTGAATTGGAATTTCTTAAAAGCAATGATAGAACTTTCTTTTGCTTTTTCAAAGGTTTCTCTTTTAGGAAAAACTTCTGTTTCTCTTTCTTCTTAGAATAAATAAAGGGAGACGCTTTCTTATAGACAAGAATCTTATGTGTTGTGTGCTCCATTTATGATTAATTGCATAGTTTTTGCATCAATTTATTTGTCGAGCAGAAGTAATAATCATTTCAAAAGAATAAAGGAGATGTGTTCTTGGTAAAATATGTAGAGGTATTTATATAATTCATGATGTGTGTACTTAATCATGATGTGATTATTCAGGTTACAATAGATGTGAACAAGAGATTATTTGGCTTATAATCCAAGAATGTGATTATATTTTTGATGTTTAGTAGAAATATTTTTTTCTGATGCCATAATACTGATCTGCAACAAGCCTACATGGAAAATTTGCTACGTTTTTGATTATTTGACTAGAAGCATAGAAAAAATTATTTTCCCAAAGAATTCTAACAAGCAGCCATCTGAGATACCCTTCCGAAAACATGAACTTTTCAGTCTAAAATTTACGAGACTGGTTTAAAAAGGTATGAATATTTACAATGTATGGCAAATCTGCTCTCTGACTCCACCAATGAGCCCATCGTTATGATGGCTCCATTATTGAGCCTCCGCTACTTTGAACACTTCCCCCAAAGGACACTGGCACATCGAACCATTCCTATTGCTTATTGGTTAAAATCGTGTTGGAGTTAATTTTCTGATAACTTTTTCTCAATATGTAATGTTTTATTCTTAATAATTTCCATTGACTCAAAACGGGTTCCTTTTTTAAACATATCTTACCATTGGGTGCTGAATCAGGGCAGAATGGAGGAAGTAACAGTGCTGCACTTTGTTTTTTAACCGAATACTGCTTCATGGAGAGTAATGTGGGGCATGAGACATGGTCTTGATGCAGCTCGAAATCAATGTGCCAGAGTTCTGTTTTTTTTTCTCTCAGTTAGTCAAAGCTTCTTTGTAATAATCGTAGTTGTTGTAGAAAAATTAAGAAAAAAGCATGACAGGACCCTTTTAACCATAGCACTCTCCGTGAACACATCTTTAGTTAAGAAACAGATTTCAGTACTGAAAAAACCTCTATATTTCACTGATTCAGTAACCCGTTTCTTTCCCAAAAATAAAATATATGCTATACGGAATCTGTTTTCCGACATTGGGAAAATTATTGAAGAATCATCGCAGCTTTTAAAGTCGCTACCAGAAAACTAACAGCAATATGCTTTTGACCAATGGGAAATAGGCATGGATTGACCTATGAGTGCAAAAGAATACATTGAAGAAGACAAAAAATAGATTTCCTCTGAATTAATAACAAATATCATTTTTATTAGCCAGTCACATTTTCTTACAAACAGACCTCATATTCTAAATTCATTATCCCTCTACAAGCTACATTGAGCTACCTAGCAGCCTCGGCTTATAGTAAGTCTTTTTAAGTCCTCTAAATCATCATGCAAGTTAACAAATGCCATTAGCCAAGTAACATGCATCTTAACATCTTAACTTGAGACTTATAGTATTCTCATCTCCACCGGGCAAGGATTCAGAAGACTCCGCTAAGTAGCTTTGGCAGTACTGACTGCGAGTGAGGGAGAAAGAGAGTTTTGTTACGGCAGTTGAAGATTTACTTCGCAAGGGAACAGTAAAATTAGGCATAAGCAGGAGTGCTACACACACACGCATACGCTCAAGCCTTTTAATCTTAAAACAAAGATTTGTTATATTTTAAATGTCGTAATTCATTTCATTGTATCTTCGAACCACATGCAAACATTACGCTGGTGCAGTCTGAAAGGATATAATGAATTTTAAATTTCTTTCAGAATTGAGTGAATGTAGTGAAAATTCTGATTCCGTGGGCTTTTGCGAATCGCAATGGCATTCCTAGAAAAAGGAGAAAAAAAAGTGGACTTACAATACGTCGTTAGAGAAATGGGCTTCGAAAACATTTCAGAAATGACAGTAACGGAATTGATGAACGTTACTTTGAAAACTAAGGCGTATGCGGAAGCGTATGTAAAAGAATTGCTCAATATGCAAGCAGAAAATAAAAAAGAACTAGAGATAAGGAAAAGACAAGAAGACGAAAGTAAACGCATGCAAGAAGTGGAGTTGGCTGTGCAGAAATTACGCTTACAAAAAGAAAAAGTTAGAATGAGTGGTGAGACCAATTGAGAACTCGCTGTTAGATTGAAAGTAGAGCTGCAAAACTTTCTCCCAAAATTTGATCCAAAGAAAACGACATTAGCTTATATCTAATTTTATTTGAGACACAAGCGAAAATAATTGAAATCAAAAAGGAAAATTGGCCTTCTCATTTGATCGGACTATTGCCATACGATCTTGCACACATTATCGCACGTGAAAACGAAGAAATCATGAATTATTATGATAAGGTAAAATAATTTCTTCTCTAAAGTTATAAGTTAACATCAGAGAAATTTAGACACTTATTTGTGAAGCATCAGAAAAACAAGACATTACTTGAGGTGATTTCGCCTACGAACTGACAAACTATTTTCACGAATGGATTGCAGGCTTACAAATAAACACTTAATTTATTTGTGCTATTTGATAATAACTGACCAAATAAAAGAACATCGCCAGAAATGTATGATCATTTTATTCACGAATGGGCCCTTCCAAAGAAAGTATTCACCATTTCAGAAATTACCGCCTTGAAAAGAACAGAAGAATTTACTAGTAAGGAAAATGCTTTCCACCTCATGCAAGAGAAAATACCACAACTCCGCATAAGTTAGAAATTTTTAAAAAAATCACCAAAAGAACGCAGTATTTGAGGATTGCAACACCTGGCGAAGAACTGTCCAAAAGATACAAGACGGGGGGAGTGAATGGTAAACACACGCAAGTTGATCAAGCAGTAACGGCTGAAATTCGAACTCAGGTCCTATTAGAAAACAGAAGCGAGAAAAACCTAAGCGAAACAAAATCAACTATGAGGGATCTCCAATAGGCTGAAATTGTTGTCAACGGAAAAAAAGGTAACAGCCTTAACTTATACTGGATCAATGATAAATGTATTGAAATGAGATATAATTCAGGATGAAAAGAATGAGGAAAGAAAAATAATTTTAAAAAGTGCATTCGGAGAAAAGAAGATGACAGATAACATTCCAACTCTCCATTATGGATAAAAAAACAAGAACAATGAAGCATTTTCCAAACACTTCCAAGTATTAGCAATGATCACGAATAAAATCCATTTTCAAGCGATCATTCCGTAAAGATATGCAAACCCTTACTAGAGTTTGTATACAAAGCAGGAAGCAATGAATCATCATCGGGGATTCATGGATATTACTTTGGTGGATTTAAGTCTGATTTCAAAATGAAAATGAGCGTGGGTGTCGCAAAGGCTTTGAACATAAATAAGCATGTTTATGTTCGAAAATATTATTTCCCACGCAGGAGGAAAATGATTATCAAAATCGAGTGAGTGAAAGATTTTTATTTAGAGAACAGCAACTAAAATGTGAGACTTTGAAAACAGCATGGAAACAATTTACTTTGTGGAAAAAGAATTTTTATTTAAGAGATGATCTACTATTCCATTAAGGTAAAGTAATTGGTAAAAATGTATCTCAATTGGTTTTATCTAAAATTAGGAAACCTCAAATATTAAAAGTGATTCACGAATCTGTTTTTGAAAGTCTTATGGGATTCAAAAAAAAAAAGTGAAAGAATTCGGTTTAACTTCGAATGGCCTGATTTAAAGAAAGACATTTCAGAATATTGCAAATCTTGCAACAATTATCAATTAAGAAGCTAAGAGAAAGCTACAAACAAAATATTAATAATCCCTATTCTTAGGCTATATTTACCTTTCTATGTCGTGAATGTTGATATAATTGGCGAGATTGACCAACTTTTCAGCCAGAAGACACAAATATTGTCTTGTCATTGTAGACCAGCATTCCGGATGTCCTTAAGCGTTCCCTCTTCGATCGTTGTCTACCAAAACTACATGCACCACACTAAAAGAAAAATTTATCAGGATAGGATTTCCAAATGTCATTGCCAGCGATAAGGGGAACAATTTCCCCTCAAAGTTAACCTTATACTTCATGCAGCGCTTAGAATCTAAGCCTTAGACTGTATATCATGATTTTCAGTTCTTGGTTATGCAGCGTCGAATGGACTCGTGGAGAGATATTATAAAGTGTCTAAAAATTCATTGCATCACTTTATTAATACTGTCCAAGTAATTGGGACAAATACATCTAGTACTTGCTTTCCGCATACAAAGAAATCCTAAACTTCCCAACGGGAGTGTCACTTTTGAAGTTGATGTATGGACGAGCAGATAGAGAGGTCCTATCCTTTCAGTGTGTTAAAATCAAGCTGGTGCGGCGACATTACCATTCCATTGGGAACAAAAGCATGATGTTCCATTTACAAGAACAAAAAATGAATTTTGAGATGGCTGCTGAGAGAGAGCAGGGGGTATTTATTGCCTCCTGTATACAAGAAGCTTCTGCAAGATATTTCAATCGTAAAGTTCGTTCTAACAGCTTTGAGATGAGCGAAACGGTACATTTTTTGTATCGAGTTCAAAGAACGAGCTTTACGCTCAGTGGGCCGGCCCTGTAGAGATAGTTGTGTGTGATAGTGAATGTGTCTCACTCTTGTAAAATGAAAAAGAGCGATGGAAAAATTTGGCATTGCCATGTGAATAAGATAAGGAAGCATTACCCAAGAGTTATTGAAATTGGGGTGATATTTGAAGATGATGAAGATTTTGGGGAAGTTGTTCTCACTCCTACTTCTCTGAGATCCGAAATGAAAGAGTTATTGAAGCATATTGATATACGTCACTTGAAACATAACGAAGAAAAGAAATTGCTAGAATTGTTAAGTAAGTACCCAAAACTGTTTACGGGCAATGTAAACATTGTTAAATTTGATGCACAAAAAATCAAATTAAAGCCAAACGTCGCACGTAAAAAAATCGTTTATGTACAGAGTCCTGGAAGCACTGAAGAGAAAATTAGATCAACAAATCCAAGAATTGTTGGAATCACGATTAATCGAGGAAAGCAGTACCGAGATTGCATATCCGGTAGTCTGTGTTAATAAAAAAGATGGTTCCTTGAGATTGGGCTCTGAATTTTGCAAGGATAACGGTGGATTTGAACTGAACTGAAAAATGATCTCTAACTTTTCAACGGGTAATGAATAAAGCGTTTGCTTCTTATAGAGAATTCACCCGAGCATATATGGATGTCAACACCCTATTTTCAAGAAATTTCAGTTTACATTTGCAGCATTTAGACAATATTTTATAGAAGTTGGAAGAATTGAACTGTACTATAAACCTTAGGAAGTGTAATTTCGTGAACCACAGGTGAAATATTTAGGATACGATGTCTGTCCGATCAGACATCAGCGTGATCCACAAAAGGTGAGGGTGAAAAGAAACTTAACATCTCCGACAAATAAAATGGAGTTATTTAGTGCTCTCGGTTTATGCAATTATTAACATAAGTTTATTCCCCAAATATTCATAGCTTGTGAATCTCTTCAACGAGTTAACGAAAAAGAGGATCACAGACAAATACTATGGACTGATAAACATGAAGAAGTCTTCAAAAATTAACAGGGGTGTTGGCTGATGCTCCTTCCTTATACTCCTGTGATCAACCGATCGTACATCATTTACTCTGACGTTTCGTCAGTCGGTGTTGATGAGTGTTTATCCTAAAGTTAGGTGAAATGATTTATCTAATATCTTATTCAAGTAAGAAATAGACCAAAACCCAGAACGTTTTGGTAAGCCATTGAGCAGGAGGCATTCGCGGTTGTATGGAGCTTGAAAATATTTGAATCATGGGTGTACGGCACCGAAATTTAAGTCTACGTGGATCACAATCCACTCTCCTTTTTATTGAAGAGAGCACCGCATTGGTCTAGATTACAATGATAGACATTCCCTGAAAAGATTTAAAATAACTCTGAAACATTGTGTGGGATCTAAAATCCCTCATACAGATACGTTATCACGCTTGGTGTGAAAATTGTCAATTATTACAAGAGTATGGATATTCTTTATATGTATATTTGTACCATTTTATATGTTATTACCATTCTCTTGCATTTAGAATGTCTTATAAATTTTAATCATTTTGAAATCATGAAGTGTATATTAATCAATGTCTTATAATGTGTATGATTTTTGAAAATTTGTAATGAGTTCACTCTTAAGTTTGGCTTACTTTTATTAAAATTATTATTGTACATTTAGTGTTAATGATTATGAATTAATTTTGACTTTTTTGAGTGTTAATGTTAAGAGTTTCAGCTGCTGAGTTAAATTTGTAAGCAAATGTAACGTCAGAGCTTGGTGGGGATATGTAGTAATCCTATCTCCACTGGGCAATAATTTAGAAGATCCGCTACACGGCGCTGGCAGTACCTCTCGTGAGGAAGGAGACAGTTTTGTTGCTGCATTGAAGGTTTTCGTAGCGGGGGAGCAGTTAAATTAGGCCTACCTGGGATTGCTACATGCCATTTAATCTTAAAATAAAGTTTGCTATGTTTTAAATATCATAACTCACCTCACTATATATTTGAACCACAAGCAAGGACTATGAGCGCAACAGATTTAACAGGTATCAACCCCTCTAGATGACAAGTCTTCAGTGAAATCGGGACATGAACACGCAGCTAGCTGGAAACATTAACCGAGCGATGCGCATTCGCATTCTAAGATGGAACGTTGTCTAAATATCTCTATATGGCGCCCTTGAACCATTACTTTTGAACTATATAGTTGTTTTAAGATCTTCACCTTCAGTTTGATCACAGTCTGTCTTAATTCAGTGTTTTGCTCTCCAGCTGTTGAAGGGAGGAAGGAAAGATTAATGAGAGCAAACTGCACTCTGCTCTTTAAGCTTCCATGTGATGTACATTCGTGTTCCTGGTTTTTCACCGAATGTTTTTTTATTTGTTTTTGCTATGTATTTTTTTTTATTTCTTTCTTTTTAGAGCTGTACCGTCAGTACTGTTTGACTTTGCGTTGCTTTTGGATGTATTTCTTTTACTTCACTTTTTATTTCGAAAGGTCTTTACTCCTGTTTATAATTGCGAGAAAGCGTTGTTTATCAGAAGAATATACTCACATGGTCTACGAACCAATTAATGATGAGAGTGTGATTAATTTTCTAAAAGGTTTGAAAAGAATATTTCTAGTGAATCTGATATGGACAATTTATCAGAGACATACAAAACAGTACTTTGAGTTTCTCCGAACTTCCAGAATTACCACACTCGGTCTTCACATTAATATTTGTTACTTTTTGTAAATAGTTTTTATCTTATACTTTTTTATTAATTTTAAAGTTGATTGATGTTTTTGAGAACACAACTTCACAATAATTTCAATAGCGTTTCTGAAAATTATTTCTCACAGTCAAAGTACTTCTATATGCATATTTTTTTTGTAAATTACAAGAAAAAGAGTATTAAAAATGCTAATTATAAAATATATAACAGCTTAATTAATAATCTAAAATTTGACCAAAAATTATAATATTCGGATGAAAACTTTTATTCGTGATTTTATTTTCTAAAGTTAGTCTTAGCAACGCAAAACCCTTCCCTTTCTTTCCTTTAGATTAGAAACAGTTCTTTTACATACTCCTCCGCCTTCAGTGAACGTCCTACGCCAAGGCGTGCCGAAAGGGTTAAGTTGATTTTTTTTTATTTTATAGACTTTTAAATTATAATTAATGCTATTTTTTTTTTCAATTACTGGTTGGTGAATGGCGTGATAATATTTAATCGAAACATAACAAGAGACCACCATGAAATTAATGATACATGCAGTAACATATATAGAAGTTTAATTTGTCGTAAAGAGCAATTATATAGGGATTTCTTTTATTATTCATAGCTCAAGATTCGGAAATCCCCAACCCCCAGAAATCAGGTATACTTGGTCATAGTTTTTCACACATAGAGGTCTCATTTAATATACTTGTTTCAAATAAATTAAAAATGAGATTATTACTTAAAATAAATATAAAAAAATTTAATTAAATATAAACATATTGTTTTGAAAAAAATTAACTGTTACTGCAACTATTAATTATTTAAATTGTTTCATATTTTTTGGAAAATTTTATTTCACAATTTTTTTAAATATTCACGTATTTTAATTAGCAGTATTAAAGAATTTTTTTTTTTTTTGGCTTTTTAATTTAATTTAGAAATTTGCCTAAAAGTATATCATACATCAAAAGTATATCATTAGCTTCCGTTATTTGAAGACTGCTTCCATGTTTAGCATGTGCATTTGTATAAAGTAAAATGTTCCTGGACAAGAATAAATAGAAGTCTATCTATAAAAGGACTGAATCTCATCCAATTAATCCCGTGAGTACATTCCGTAATTGGACTTGGCTTCTGGATATATGACAGAAAATATGAAAAACGCCTTTTAGATTCCGTTATATACATATATTAATGACATTCAAATAAAGTGAATATAAACTTTTCTTATAAATATCTAATAATAGAAAATTGCTCACAAAGTTCCGTGTCCCTTCAAAGTCGTTTTCTCTCTCGTTAGAGGAACGCCTACACAGCAATAGGAACTCTTTTCTCTACAAAATGTTCTCGTTTATTTATTTCGTTTGAAAAGACAGACGTTTGTATTCAGAAAGGATGCACTGAGAAGAAAAGGAGGATTTCAAAAGAATAAAAGAAATAAAGAGATTCTCATAGAACAGACTGGAGGGTAATGTTAATTGGAAGGATTTGGTATTGTTATGGTAATGAATAGAACTAATTCTGTTATATTAAATTTTGATTTGGTAGTTAAAAGTTAGGAATGCTTTCATAAAGTATTTGTACTGAAAAAAAATAGATGGTAAAACATTACATTTTTATGTGTTTTTGTACATTTCTTGCTTAAATATTTTTATTATTAAATCCAAAATTCAAAAATAATTTTTACTCTTTCATTTATAAAGACAGACATACTGCACAACTTTAACCTTGTGAAGTTGGAATATTCGCGATTTTCTCTTTGATGAATTCGGAGGCTTCATAATAATTTGAATTGCATAAAATTACAATTTCTTCCCAATCCTAAATGAAACGTGATTAGAAAAATTACATAAAAACAGAAGCGCAGAAGAGCAATTCAGAGATAATGAAATATAAATGAGATAGATTGAAAAGAAATAAAAGAGAGGTATAAGATAACAAATTACTGCGGAAAATTGGTAATTTGGATAGACACTCTTAGTTTTGTGGATTCAAACGGATTTTATAGTGGAAGTATTAAGATAAGAACGAGACTGATGCTGTAAAATATTTCTTTTGATTTCATACACATTTACTCAATATACACCCCTCCTCTATCCCTACAACACTCCATGAGAATCTTCCATTGTTTGAAATAGTGCTGGAAGTCTTCTGTCAGTTCCTTCAGGACACGTGCATCTTTCTCTTTCACAGCTTAAGCAACGGACTCAAATCTTGTTCCTTTTCATGCAGATTCCCCCTTAAGAAACAAATAGAAGTCGCAGGGCACAAGATCCAGTGAATAAAGCGAAGGTTCTAACACTGGGATGCTGTACTTGGCTAGAAACCTCTTGACAGATAATGTGTAATGACTTTTCCTTCCACAATTCGAGTCGTTTTTTCCTTATTCATTTATGGAGTTCTGCAAGAGCGCGAATGTAGTAATGTTGATTAATAATTTGACCTTCAGGAACTTATTGGAGATACACAATCCCATGAATGTTGAACAAAACAATAATCATTGCTTTGAATTTTGATTTGCTCATTCGAGCTCTTTTGGCTTTCTGTGAAGATGGGCTCTTCCAGTGCATGGATTGGCACTTCATTTCAGAAAGATAAGTTAAAAACCCACGATTCATTGAGTGGGTTCAAGGGTTTCACTTCCAATAAGTTTGGGTTACTTTCTATGGCATTCAGATTGTCAGTACAAACATTTTTTCTAGCTTCTTGTTGTTCAAACGTGATAATTTTAGGCACCATTTCGGCACAAAATTCGCATTTTAAAACTGTTATGTAAAATTTTCCTTGCGAATTCTTTGTCAATTCCTATAGACTCAGACACCGCACGTATACTTAATATGCGATCAGATCGAACCAGATTACCTATTTTTTGCTCTAGTCATATGTTTTTGAAACAGAAGAGCGACCCCGAAGTGAATCATCTTCGATATCTTCTCAGCCCTCTTACCAACTTTTAAAACAGTCAAAAATATATGCATGCGATACACATTCATTGCCATACACTTCTTCCAATAAATTATAAGTTTATGTACCTATTTTTCCAAGTTTCATAGGAAATTTCACAGCAATTCATAGCATACTTATTATTTTTTCCGGTAAAAAAAATAATTCTATTGCTAACAAAGGCTTCGGTTGTGCTGAATTGTCTATAGAAGTGACATGCACTACATTCAAAAGAGAAGGCACCTCGCCAAACAGGTATCGTGTGCTGGCATTTAGAGTATGCATACTTCTTTCGTAGCAGCGTCAGTCTCGTTATTTAATAGCCTCTTCTCGAAAAATAATAATTCGTCACAGTTGATCCAAAATTAGAATTGATAAGTTAATTTAGAATTCGAGAGAAGGCGACTTTAGCTACTCATCAGTGAATATTAAAAAATAGATTTGGATTGTTTTTACGTCTCTTCATTGGTAGTCTATATTTATTACTTCATATCTATAACTAAGATATGGCGCATGAGTCAAATGAAGAAGAGCAGCCGTTACAATCTGTTGTTTTCTCAAGGAAAACACACTTAAATCAAAATTTTGTTCTCTAAAACAATTTTCCATAAACGCTTTACATGTTTTAGAATATATTAATTTAATAATATTCAATACTTTTAGAACTCGATAACAATTACTGTTATTTCAGGAGATTTTCGCTAGCCAACTAGGACCTATAGAGATTTTCTTTAAATTCCTAATTCACATGACGACGACGAAACCTGAGCTAGCCACCAACTTTCTACATATGCGTGGCACTAATAAGAGAATTAGGAACAGACACATGTAACATTCATTAGACTCTCCTCATGAAGTCTCATTAGTGAAAACAGTGCCCGGACATACAGCTTGACTGGCACATAACAGGCCACAAGTTCCTTAATAAAACCCCATAATGCTGTTTTTTCTGAATATGAGACTATATATTTTCCCAATTCATAGAATATTTTTGACAATGGATTGAACCATCACACTTCCGAAATATTAGTGCAGCAATTACTATGTTAAGAAATAAGCGCGAACATGGGCGACAATTTAACCACGTGTGTGCATTGCGCACATAGAGGTATAATAAAATACATTTCCATGTATAAGCAGAAATAATTTTTTGGAGCTTTTACTTTCTAAGCTATATTAAAGGGATCTGCTTACTTAATGGTCCACCAAACAAGTTAGTCACAAGTTAGTGATAAATTATAAACTATAACACGTTTTTATAACTTGTTTATATTTTTAGTTATAAGGAAAATAATTCAAAATATGAGATCATCGTTATTTTTACGAAAGTGAGTTGATATAATTATGCAAGTGTTAATACTACTGTTTTGATGAGTCGTTATGATGTCAAAAAATATCATGTTGACGAAATTTTCATCCGGTTAAGGAAATACACCTTAATAATAATATTAGACTATTATATATAAAATACGCTTTTAAATATAATAATGGAGTAGAATATTGCTTTAATCTTCCAAATTACATTTTGAGTGTCTTAAATGCAACCTTCATGGAAGGTTGGAAAAAAATATAAATTTGATCACTTTAACCATTTTAATGTCCAAAGACGAAACATCGGGTTCACAATAATTCCGAACAGTGGCAACAATGATATAATGTTACGTACGCCACAACGTCTTATTATTCGTATCGTGAAAGAGCTCTGTCTACAACAAATTTCTAATAGTTATAAATTGTTTAATTTCTTTTTATGGATATAATTTTTGTTATATTCGATGATGGTTGTGTGGTGCTGATATTACGTATACGCTAAAGAGATAACATAGAAACTCGACAAGAAGCATTTCTTGAGACCATAAATCGCAGGATATATATAGCTGTTAGATCATATGTCCTTCTTTTTCCCAAAAAAATCTCGCATCGACACAACCTGAATAAAATTGTTTAGCCTTTTCTCTATCTATGTAAAAATGATGCCCATTTATTCGCAGTCAATGTTTGAGAAACATGAACTTCATTGTTGAGGAGGTTTTACACTTTTAACAAACATTCTTGTTTTTGATTTGATTTTAAATTCTGTAGACGACTTTTTATTAAAAAAAAATCACCGATATGGATGATGCTGAGTTAGTTATATTTGATTACTCATTATCATAAAACTAAAATAAAATTTTAAATTATTCGCTAAATTATAATTAGTCAACAACCTCAATTCTGAAATTAAAGAAATGTCACACAACGACAACACAATTTTATATCTATCACCACAGAATATACAAGATTGATCTTTTATTCAACTAATTTTAGTTTATGTTTAAATAAAAAAAAGTCTTAGTGTACCAAACCACAGACTCCGATTCTCACTTCTTGTTTAGAACAGGTACAAATCCTATTACTCTAACTAAGGGTTGCTTCTTGCTAATTTAATACAAACGATTTATTGCGATGATTGAATCCAATTTAAAAATATCTATCAGCTTGTCGTTATCCTTTATATTTCACTTCTCTTTTCTTTCGATTATATTTAGCAAATATATCACTAACTCTAACTGAATTCATTACACTTATCTTACCTTCATCTTATTTAAGTATCCAGTTTCATATTGGCTGACAAGAAATTGCTTTTTATGCAATTCAAAATTACCCAGAAGTGAAGAAAAATAATTTTATGAACTAAATAAAGAAGAAAAGACAAAGATCCTACTGTCCAACCTTTATTTCCTAATATGCTCCTTTTAAAAGTTTGTAAAAATCATTTTTATTTTGTTTCTATGAGAGTTTCCCCAACCTTAGCAAATTTTTCAAACTGGTCCCTCCTTTTACGCATAGGTACGAAACTTTCAATCGGCACTAAAAAGGGTTAATGTCCTTGTCAGAATCCGAGTAGATTCAAATGATTCATTAAACTTTGTTTCGCTTATTGTTCGCATAACTTTCAGTGCTTTCCACTTTAGAATTTATGCCCTCTTCTCACACAAAATTGTTTTCGTTGCCATGCGTACAATTACGGTCGTATTATTTTTTTAAAAGCTGCATAACATCTCTGCTTTATTTCTATGTCCTTATTTTTTTCCAAGTAAATAATTAAAGAATAACTAATCAACACAGCTACTAAATAATAAAGCTTGGTAACGAAAGAAATTAAATTGCTTTTACTTCAATATTTGATTAATCTGAAGTCACTCCTTAGAATTCTGTATCTGTGGTTAATTGCTTGTACAGCCAGACCCTAACATAAAGACTAATAGTACATATAATTTTGTTCTGAGTAGTAGAAGATCATTCGGGTACGATTTCTTATATTTAGAAATGAGGGCCCTATTCACTGATCCTATTCTTATCCTTCCAGGAATTGATCCGATAACTTTTTTACACTTGCCGTTGCGGGTACTATTCCATCATTTACAGTTTCCATCCACTATTTCTACCACCAAATAACTTTATTATTGAATTGTTTTGCTGATTATAAATGTGGTTTAATCCTATTCATTATATTTCAATAATTCTAATAAAATCTACATAAATCACGTTTCATTCAATAAAAGAGATTTTCATTTCAGACAATATCATATGTAAGTCCTAAAGTGTTAACTGGAGAGATAAACGTGATAGACTTTCACTATATCTGGATATACTATTTCGTCTTATATACAAAACTTGGATAGATTTTTGAACAAAAAAGAACGCACGGCTTATACACAGAGTGAATATGTGAGTATCTCACTTTGAAAGGAAACATTAATTTATTGATCGTTAATAATTTAGCAATGTTTCAAAAATATTTTTTAATATCTGAAGACATTAATTATCATTATCTAGCGGGTATATATAACTACTCCTGTAACCATTCAGTCAAGTATGATCTAAATATTCACATTGGTTTAGAAGGGTAGTGAAATTGGATGCTGCAGGAATATCGAACCCGTCATCTAATCAAAATTCATTATTATGAGGAGTACAATTGTAGACTGTCCAAATGCTCAGAAATGACTGTAATGATGAAGTTCATTTTATTTTTGTATTTATAGCATTAGAAAATGCTTATTGAACAAGTACTTTATCATGCTTAAATTAATGTTTTCACTGATTTGAGATGATGGACTAGTCCATATTTTATCTTCACTAGTCTCTAGGAATTTTGGTAATTTGAATTGCATACAATTACATATCCCTGCCAACCAAAATGAAACGTGATTAGTTAAGGTAAATGAAGATAAGAAGTGTAGTGAATTGAATTAAGTAAAATGGTTTAAAAATCACATAGAATTGAATTGAAAACTAAGTGAGATATAGGATACTGACAAGTTGATAGATGTTCTAAATTGAAGTGAATCATTGTAATTAATTATTTACATTAATAGTTGATGGAAGTGTCTCATGATCAAAATAATAAGTAAAACTTGATAAAGTGAAGTGCTTGAATTGGAATGAGTGTTTTAGTGAGCTAAGATTTTATTATTTGAATATAAACTAGGATTAACTGAGTTGAGAGAGATTCGAAGGAGAGCAATCTTGCTTGTTATTAAAGAGATAATAAATTGTGTACTCCTGCTCTTACGTATCTTCAGTTGGAGTTTTGAATTTATTGACAATTCAATTTATTGAATATAATATTAAGATGGCTATAAAATAGTGAAAGAAATACATTCCAGATTCAATTATTTTAATATAAATATATATATAGCTCTGAAGAGATGAGTAAATAATATAAAAAAATCTAAAGGAATGCATTTATTGAATCACATATTTGCTTAATTGGTCGTTTATTTTCTTTCTACTTTTTTTAATTAATTTCGACCAAAAATCAGATACCCTCTTCATAAGACAATTCATTCACATAAGAACTATCTATCTCATTTCCCATAACTAATCTTGGATTGGTAGCATGAAGTTAATTTTAAAAAAAAAGAATTTCATCAACAGACTGTTTTATTTCATTTGTGTCCATTTCTTTAAATTTTCTGTGAGAGAAAAAATGAACTTTATTTATTTAGTGGTAATTTATAATCCCATAAAAATAATCTGATCTCAATCTTGGGAAATATTGCAAACAAAAAAGAGAGACAATAAATTCCGGCTTTTTTTCTTTACTTGTTTATGAGAAAGGTTATTGAACGTAAGAAAATAAATATTTTTATCATTTTTATTTACTTTTTGAAAAATGACCAGAAAATAATCTTTCCTATAAGTCTGACAGAACTTGGTAACCTAAAAAAGGTAAACATTGATTGTTTTAAAAAATACATCAAGTTGTCTTTTAGAAAGAATACTAACAGAAATCACATATGCACGACAAAGCAGAGTAACAGATTATAAGCAGTACTCAAGATTTATAGAATGTAAAATTTTCTATTTCCTCAAAAGTCTGTTTTTTACCCCCCAACTGTATCATTTCTATTGAAATATAATTTTAAAAATTAACATTTTATACATATTTTTAAAAATCGGATTATCACTAATATAAGTTTTGGTATGTGTCTTGTTATTCAAAATAGTCAGAATTGTTTCTGCACTTCATTTTACATTAAAACGTATAAGTAAAAATCGTACTGGATTAATAAATATTACTTTCAAAATAAAGATTTAACGATAGCAATTATTAAATTTGAAATTGTATATAGAATTTACATATTCACATATGTTTTTCTTAAATAGTGTGTTGATTCCTTTTTGAAACATTAAAATCAACTTATGAATAAATTAATTAATTTTGTTTGCAAAACACATTTTAAAAAAAATTTACTTCAAATTACAAAATTGCACCCATTTAAATCATAAATCATTATATAACTTTTACAGCTTAAATATGTATCTTGATTAAAAGAGAAAATAGTTTAATCCAATGTTGCTTTATTTTTTAAACAGAATCATCCTGATAAATATAAAATGTTTACATATAAAAGATACTATACTTCAGAGAGAAGAGCTTAATTACACTTTATCTATTCACATATATTTTTCAAAGGGTTTATAATAATTACAACACTAGAATAATAATTGGGAATATATATATTTATTTTTAACATGTTAGAATCAACCAATGATCTAATGATACGTAACAATATTTATACAAGAAATAATTTGAAATACAAAATAAGCTTAATCAAAACAAAATGCTGAAATGGCCATTAAAATGAAATGTTTAAAGCAGAAAATAATTTAAAGCTTATATCTGAAGTATACAAACAAACGCCAGAAGCAAGTTTAAATAGGCTTACCCAGTGACATTTTAACAAAATTAAATGAAAATAAGACCATAGATACGTACAAATATACTCAGATTATTTCCTACCTAATATAAATAATTGAATAATATGAAAAATATGATAATATTAAATATATTAATCGAAATAAAACTGATGTACAAGGTGTATTAAACTAGCACATAGAAAAATCCCATGTTAACGCATATTACACCGGTTTGGTTCTGTAGAAATATATGTTGAGAAAATTATTAATTTTTCGCTATATATGATTTAGGACGAATTTAATTATATGGTGAATATGATAAATGTTTACCTTATTTTGGCAGATAAGTGCTTTTTAAAACCTATATGTCTTCATCTGTAGGAGTTAAAAAATTATACTTTTTTTGAAATATTCTTGCGTTCAAAATTATGAATGTTTTATTTGTCCGATATGTGTTTGTGTATGATATTTGGAATAGATTTTTCAAAAACATGATTTTTTTTTCCTGTTTACATTGGATCATTCATTATAGGTATTAGCATTGTTTTGATGTTAATTCAAAAGGAAATGCATGTTAAATAAAAAAAAGGGTGGGTGGTATTAAAAAATGCTGTACGGTTTTACTTTTGAAAATCTAATATTCATTGCAATGTTTCCAAGATATTTGCAATAACTTATTTTTAAAAGAATGAACTTTAAATAAAACTGAATTTTCTTCATGTATAGGATTTTAACAAAACTATATATTCTATTCTTCAAGAAATACAAATGTGATTTTTAATTAACCAAATAGCTTCTGGGACTACTAGGTAAACTTTTTTTACACATTTGTTTTAAAAAGAATTTAACTCTTGAATCGAATCTATTTTCGTTATTTTTAAAGATTTATTACACACTGGTATTGAATGAAATTTGAAGTATAAGTTCAAAATACAGTTTAGGATCAAATAACAGTTGCATTTTTATTTCTAAAAGTAAATGTTCTTATACACACCTTAGTTGCAAAAATTTTGATTAACAGTTTTGTTACATACTGTAATTGCAAAAATTTGGATTCGAAGTTTTGTAGTAAAAATAAAATGTATGTTAAAGATAATATGCAAGATGAAGAAAATGATACTTGTAAATAAAGAAGCGCTTATTTAAGTCCCTTAAAATTTAAGTTGATATATATTTTTCTGTTTAAAATTCATATTCGATACAACAGTATCGAAAATAAATGCAAAACACACTCACTTTATTGTTACATACTCATATTTAATGCAGTAACAGATTCTGAAATAAATGCAAAACACATTCACTTTATTGTTACATACTCATATTTAATGCAGTAACAGATTCTGAAATAAATGCATGATATACTCATTTTGCTATTCTACACTCATTTTTGATACACAAATATCTTCGAAAATGAGTATGTAAAGTTTGCATTTCGAGTACGTATCTGTTACTAAAAATGAGTGCGAGAAGTTTCCATTTTGAGTACAAACCTGTTACTATAAATGAGTACATGCGAGTCTTAATAAATTTGAATACGTTGGAATCGGAGCCATTTTGAGTATGGGAAGTATTCAACAGTGAGTATTTTGTACTCGATTTTGAATACCAGTTTTTCGCAGAGTAGTAATACTGAGATTTGAGACAAATTCGTTTTTCTAAGACCAAATTTTAGTTTTTATTCTGATTTAGGTTTTATCACACTTTTCTTGATCGGGCATGTATTCTTTATTTTTTATTTAAATCATTTTGCTTAGAGAAAATACAAATTTTTATTTTTGAGACTTTTTTGAGATTGCTGAGGCTACTTCTAGCTTATTTATTATACGCCGTCCATTTGTCACCTATTTGTGTAAATTAAATCGTCTTTGAATTTCTTAGATTTAACTCGTAAATTTATGTTGTCGCTGTAGCTTAGAAGTCGTGGCCGCGGTAACCTAGCAATCTTGGTCGCAGACTCGCGGCTGACGGTTTTCGCAAGGTCGTTTTCTTAATACCACTAACGACCCGCAGTGTCGCCAAGGCTGATGCACATAAAATCAGTCGAGCATCAAAGTCCTCCATTTAACGTAATGGGGAAGTTGAGAGAGGGGCTGCCAGCTCAGATGTCATCCTAGTCATTTGGCCGAGGTTCAAAATTACTAGGTCCATCGTCCATAGCCCTCGTGTTGCTTCAAGTGTAACGTTACTGAAATTAACCAAACCAAACCTAGGTTAAACGTTATAGTTACTAATTCGCTGCCACCTTTTGTAACGAGGCTGAGGCACATTAAATCTGTCGACAGTTGCATAGTTACAAAGAATCGAGCTCGTTAAGGTGTTGACCCTCCTCTAGCGTGGATGCAAGCTGTTACACAACGTGGCATGGAGTGATAAAGCTCCGTGAAAGTTTTCTGCTGTATTTCTAGCCAAATTGGCTCCAATTGTTGGACTAGGTCATCAACATTCCCTGGTAGACGCAGTCGCCTTCCCATCATATCTCAGACATTATCGATTGGAGAGAGATCTATCTGGCCAAGGAAGTGTTTGACAAGCTGTAAGACAGTTCATAGCTACACGTTCCGTACAGGGTCTGGTATTATCTTGCTGAAAAATAAGGTCAGGGCACTTCAAAAACAAAACAACAGGTAGCAAAGGAGGTCTCAAAATGTCGTCGTCAACTTACCTCTGGGCTATAAGTGTGCTTGTAATGACAACCTAAGAGGTCCGGCTATCATAGGAAATAGTACACCAGACCAAAACTCCTGTTTGATGGCCTGTGTGGCATGCATTAGTAAAAGATGGATCTGGCTCGACAGCGTGCAGGCATGAGTGGCAGGTGGTGTAACTGTCACTACTTGCATAGATTTCACTCTATCAGGCGTCTGTGAATGGTCATGGCGACACTCGTGTGTAGGTCGCACATCTGATTTTTGACAAAAATGAATCAGACGCTGTGATATCTGATCTGACAATCACTCTGTCCTCCTGATTTGCTGTACAAAGTTTTAATAAATCTGTGACTATAATAATGATCCAGACAGTCGAGAGGCACTTTATTTTCCGTACAAAGGAAATCCGACAAGCTTTAAAAAGGTTGTTAAAAACTACTCTTAAAAATTTAACCGACAGAGAAAAAAACATCATATACATATGGCGAATTTTAAGATTTAAGATTTTGGAAAAAATTAATGTGATGCCCCTATTTTGTAAAGTAAAACAAAATAATTTAGTGTTTATTTTAAATAATTGAGACCTAAAATAATAATTGTTTACAAATAACATTTACCGAATTTTTACTCTATTTTATAAAAATACCGAATTCCATTTCAAACAAAGGAATGCAAAGTTGTGTGTGTTTTTTTCTTATTTTACATTTCTGGCATATTTGTTTTTAATTCAAATGATTTTAGTAAATTTATATTTATTGTTTTCAAAAACTCCATAATACTCTTAATTCAAATTTAATTATTATTCCTAGTAACCAAATTATATATATATATGTATACGAGATGAGGATTTTAAATGATGAGATTGGTGCTACTACAGAAGAAGTACGCATGCGCTAGCGACAGAGAACTGTTTAGCGTGAAACCTTCTCTTTCGAATTAAGAGATGCTCGCTTCTCGCCGTAGCTTTATTTCACATTAGAGGTGTTTCCTTACGCCGGGAAAAGGATGTTTTTCAATAGAGTAATGAATTGTTGTGAAATTTCATACGAAACTTGGAAAAACCACTACTCAAACTTATAATTTTCTGACATAAATTTATGGCAATTAATGTTTATTGCATGCACGTGTTTTTGGGTGACTTATGTGTTTTCAAGATGGCAGAGAAGACGTTGAAGATCTGGTTCAATCTGACTGTCGGTTAAGTATTCGTGCAATGAATGAGACTGTGGAAATTGACAAATAGGAATCCGTAGGACAAATTTTACATAACAATCTTAACATGTAAAAAATGTATGCCAAAAAGGTTCCTAACATTCTCCCGTTTGAACAACGAACTCACTAAAATGAATGTACTGACACTTTGCATACCATTGCAAATAATCCTTAACTCATCGGAAAGGATAATAACGTGCGATGGATTGTAGCTTTTTACTTATGATCCTGAAACGAAGCGTCTACCCATACACTGAAAGTGCCCATCGTAACCAAGAGTCAAAAAAAACTCGAATAAGCAGAATGAGAATTAAAAGCAAATATGACGAATCAAGGTCTTTTACTTATGATCCTGAAACGAAGTGTGAATCCATGCATAGGAAAAGCCCGTCTTCACCAACAGACAAAAAAGCTCGAATGAACAAATCAAAATTTAAAGCAGTGATGATTGTATTTTTTTTCGTTATGCACGCGTATATGTGTCTATGTACCTTCACTGGATTCCTGAATGTCAAACTATTAATTTTCATTTCTACCTTCCCGTTCTTGCTGAACTCCGTGAAATAATAAAGGGGAAACGATCCATTTTGTGGGGAAGGACAAATCATTCCGCATTGCCTGTCAAGAAGTTTCTAGCCAAATACAACATTATAGTGATAGACCTTCAGATCTTGTGCCATGCGTCTTCTATTTCCTAAGGTGATATCTGAATTAAAAGGGACAAGATTTGAATCAATTGAAGCTATGAAAGAGAAAGAGGTATGCGTCCTAACGCAGTTGACAGAAGACTTCCAGCACTGTTTCGAACAATGGAAGATTCGCATGGAGCTTTGTAGGGATACAAGAGGGGTGTTTATTGGAGGTGATAATAAGTAAATATATATGTACGTCTATATATATATATATATATATATATAGAAATTCACCATAGCTTTATATATATATATACATATATATATATATA
>BMAW01099143.1:0-16257 GCA_019974015.1 Nephila pilipes | reverse complement strand
TAAAACAAATCATAACTGAAGAAATCTGGTCAATAAAACCAAAAATGAAAGCCTTTAAAAATGACATTTTTCATTACTGATATATATATATATATATATATATCAAAGCACTATTCATCAATGAGCATGAAATATATATACATATATATATATATACACTCTATAACAAGAAAAAAGAAATGCACCAAGGAGGAGTTGTCCGATGGACACAAAAAGTGATGGATAGGATACTTATGTACAGAATAGAAAATGATTAAAATTAGGAGCAGTAAAAAAAGCACAATAAATTTTTGAATATTTCAACGTCAGTGATAACATCTTGTAGAATACTAAACCAACCTAAGATGAAGGAAAATGTATTATTGAAGAAAGATTTATAGTAGTCCTTTCCTATATCGAACTGAATTTACTCCCTCATTTTATCCAAATTATAATCTTTATAACGCGTTCCTTACAAATAATTCATTTCATATGTTTGAAAAGAGAAAAATCAAGAATTCGCTCACTTAAGGGGACACAGTACTTAAAATATGATTTAAGTGCCTGTACTACTCGCGAATTACTGTGCAGCAGCTATCGTCCGTTCTGGATTGAATCTACAACCCCTTTTGAGAATGGAAGCTTTACTCCTTGTTTGCAATACGATCGTTACCTTTTTGGAAGGAAGTGTCACCTACAGATTTAACTGTTTTACAGGCAATATATGATATGACGGCATTCTATAGAACATCTAGGCATTTTATAGAATGTCCGGCATTTTTAGGCTATGCATGAAATATTATATACACTATAACAACGCTCTATCTCTACGCGTGCAATAGTGAAATTAGGATTTTGTATTTGCTATACACTTTTCAAAGAATAATATGTAAATGCTTGTATCAAAGAATTTACAATCTTCTTTCAGTCTAAAATAGTGTGATCGCTAAAATAGCAATATATATGGCCAGGTTTGAAAGCTTTCTTCATTTTTGAGGTATTTCACATTCAGACATCCCAAATGAAGCAACGCAAACCAGTGTATTATACTGTATTTCTCCTTAACTTGGCAGCACTGATAAAGCTACGACGAGCAATACACTGTCGTTGTCATAGAAACTCGTGTTGCACTGAGAGAGAAGGGTGGTTGAGAACAGATGAAATTCACCGAATTTGTCGAGGAAAGAAAAAATGCGGATGAAAAATAATTTTTATTATAAGTCGCATCATTAATTCTATTAGCTTATTCGTGTATAACACCGGTTAACAAAACAAAATTTTCTGCCATATTTTAGATCTTCATCCAATCCATTGCCAAGCTTATCTCCAAATAAGCTTAATGAATCATTATTAGACATCGCATGTATTATTTATCACATTTCAAATAGTTAAAAACAGAAAACGGTTTAAAATATCAAAACAACCTCTTATAAAAATATTAATGATAACTCCTTCCGTTGCATTTAGATGCAACCAAACCTACTGTTAAATTAGAAGTGTGTCTAGCCACATTCGACTTTGAAAACGTACTTCAAACCACCCAGGTCTCATCCAAATAGTATATTGATGCATTTTCCTTCCTTAAGGCTCCCGAATTTCCATTTTGAATTCGTAGACGTAATGTTTATCATTAGGGAATTTTGACTATAATTCTCAAATTTTACTATTTGATCTATTTAAATGCAACAAAAGTGCATCTGAAAGAGCAAAAATTAATGTAGGCTTCAGAGGAATGAATTTTTCCCTCCGATTTTTAAAAATGTTTTTACTCCTATTTCAGTGATTCGTTCGCGAGTTTTCCTGTCTTGAAGAAATATTTTTAAAAAAATTTAAAAATCGGTGGAAAAGACTAATTCAACAGAAGCCTTCATTATTTCTTGCTCTTTCAGGTGCATTTGATTGCATAAAAATATATCAAATAGTAAAAATGTGAGAATATAAGTCGAAATTTCATAGGATTAACATTACGTCCGTGATATCAAAATCCTTTTTCAGCCAAGTAAGTTTTTATCTATTTTTCTCAATTATTGATGTACATATATAATATACATATAAAAATTCAAAAGTGATTTATTAGTTTTTTACTTGTTATTATTATTATTTTGATTCTGAAAAATTTCTTAGAAAATTTTTTTTTCTCAGATTAGCGTTAGTCTTAACGAGGTATTGTTATTCCTCCAGTAGTTTCTCTTTCGATAAAAAAAAAAAAAAAAAAAAAAAAAACTACTTATTATTTTCCCATCATAAAATTTGAATAAAATATTTTAAAAATATATTTAATAATTTTAGAGAACGGCAAATTTAATATCAAAGTTGCAACATATGATTAATATAGGACACATAATCATAATATAAGATTTTAAATAAGCACTAACATATATATAAATCTAAAATACGATCATACATAAATCTAAAATACGATCAGTGACTACAAAATGGAAGTCTCATTATACGATAAATAGTTATAAAATTATAAAAGTAAATAAGTTGGAAAAAAATTCTCTCTCTCTCTCTCTCTGTTATATATATATAACGCAAATAGTACAAATTATAAATAATTTATTACAAATGATCATCTAAACACAACTAAGTCAATAGTAAATAGTATTAATAGATAAGGAATTAAAATCATTAAGAAACAAATTAATATTTATGAAAATGAAAAAAATATATATGTATTTAAACAATTTTAAAATTTAAAACTAAAAACGATAAAACAACAAACCAGAAATTTTTTATTTAGAGACGGCTAAAAAAGAGAAAAGCAGAATTTAGAATAAGAGAAATAATATAATTAAAGATGTTCCATATTTATATTGTACCGCGCTTCAGAATTCGTGTTAATTGAGAGTCGATGAAACAATCTCTTAAAAATCTCAAGACTTTTATTCGTAGGAATTTCTACAGGACGCAGAAAATTCCAGCTGTAGACATCACAATTACACAGCTCCAATTCAACTTCCACAGGAAACAGCTTCCAAATACAGAAGTCTCTAATATCTCAGGCAAATAACAGTTGCTATGCACTACACTAGTAATCAAAACTGATCGTCTTAACTATTTCTCCTTCTCTTCACAAATACTGCTTCTATCTCGGCCGGCGGTATTTATACCTGATTTAGTGTGAAAATCTAAGAGTTTCGCCAAGGTTTTAGAAAGATCTACGCTATCTCGTTTGATATTGGTCCTAAAGCTTCGATGGTGGAATTTTCCAGAAATATCTATTTTTCACCAAACCTTGTCAAATGGTCGCCAAGTCGCCAAGAATGCCGCCGAAAGGTCGTGTGTGTGTGCGTCATAAAATTTTAGATAGTTAATTTAACCAACTTCTCATCAAGCTAGAGCTCTGAAACTTTGGGAATCGTTCTTACTCGCCTATCAATGCAATATTTAGACATTTGCGACTAGTTTTAACTAATATTTCCTTTAATAATGCAGTTTAGCCCAATCACTTAGCGCGATTTCAAAAATTGGCACCAAACCTGGTGGTTTTTTTTTTTTTTTTTTTTTTGGCTCAACGTTAAGTCCATAAAACAGAACAGGATAGCCACATTTTGGACAAAATACCGCCAAATAATTGTTGTCGCCAAGGGTGGTTGTGTTAAACTGCATTCCAACCATTTAATTTACTGGATGAATTAATTAAGTTTGGGTTAGTTATAACGTTTTTATGTATTTCACTTGGTGTGCGTCTGTCTGTGTGTGTATCTGAGTGTCATCAAATTTTCTATGGTTAATTTAACCAACTTCTCAACAAGCTAGAGCTCTGAAATTTTGGGAATCGTTCTTACTTGCCAAATAATGCAATATTTAGATATTTGCGACCAACTTTAACTAATATTTCAATAATTTTCTTTAATAAACTTTGCCACCATATAAAAACGTTGGTTTTTAACACGAATTATTAACATTGAATACGCCTAAATTGGGCGAAATTTGCCCAAAATCTGAGTATTCCTGATCTGTCTGAGATATTTTAAGAGAAATACATGTAATATGTACAAATTTACCCCCTTGCCTTCCCCCTCAAGAACTGCACGTCCCGGGCAGTACAATCCCCTGATAGGAGTTCAAATACACTATTTACAAAGAGACCATGGTCTACTAGTTTTAGTTTACACTACGATAAGAAGCTAGTCTGTCATAATGTACTACCTTCGGCTTTGCAGAAGATGGTTTCATTATTCAATCCACAACGTCATTCAGTCTTTTTAGGATTGTATATGGACCGTCTCAGTTGTCTTGCAACTTCTGAGAAAGTCATTTACGTCAAATCGGGTTCAACAGCCAAAATTTGTCACCTTTCTGAAATTCATGTCCCATCGTTCTTGCGTCGTATCTCATTTTCATTCTCTCGGTTGCCAGGTTGATTCGGTCACGAACAAAGTTATGGACATCTTCAAGACATGCCTGGAGATATCGAAGGTATTCCTCTGGCGATGAAGATATATCCGGTGGGAGATCGAACTAAAGGTCACAAGTGAGACGAAGCTCACGACCAAAGAGCATCTGGAACGGAGTATATCCCGTGGTCTCGTAGACAGCACTGCGATATGCAAGCATTAACAGTGGTAGCTTCAAGTCCCAATCTTGCTGATTTCTGGAAATCAAAAGTCAGAGGTTAGTGAAGATGGTTCAGTTAAACCTCTCTACCATTCCGTCTGATTGTGGGTGTAGGGACTTTTCTGCGTTTTGTCTATTCCGAGAGTTTGAAGCAATCCTTTAAACACAGCAGAAGTAAAATCCGTTTTTGATCTGAATGAATTTGTAAGGGCATGCCGAATCTGGAAAACTATTGTTGCACGAGAACCTCTCCTACTGTAGTAGTTTCTTGGTCGGGGATTGAAAACGCTTCAGGCTACTTAGTAAAGTAATCCATGATAATTAGGATGTATTTGTTGCCATTTGAAGATCTAGGTAGGGGACCCAAAATGTCCAGTGCTATCCGCTCGAAAGGTGCTCCTACGTTGTACCGTTGTAATCTCCCTAGGCTATGTTTCTTTTGTCCCTTACGAGTCACACAGTCATCATAAGATCAGTACCACTTCTTTACATCTTGTCTCGATTTGCTCCAATAGAAGCGTTCTCGAACTTTCTATAGAGTCTTCATCACACCGTAGTGGCCTCCAGTGGAGCTACAATGCAGTTCTTTTAAAACATCCCAGATTCTTGATTTTGGAAATACAAGATGACATTTGAATTACTTCCATCATCGGACTCCCATTGCCAGCACAACATGCCATTTCTAATATGAAATTAGTCCCATTGAGTCCAATACTGTTTAGTAGTAGGATTGTAGGTGGAGATGTTGTGCCAACTTGGTCTTCTGTTTGGGTTTCTCTAAGTTCTTTGTCGCTCCATAGGTCTGATTTCAATGTCGGTGAAACAGTAGCTTGAAGTACCAAAGGATTTATTTGATGATATTTCTTCTCAGCTCTAGAACAAAATATCGGAAGCTTTCATTACAAGGCTTCCTCGATAATGAGTCTACATATCCATGAAGAGTACCTTTGCAATGACGTATTTCAAAGTCAAACTTCTAGAGTCGTTGCATCCACCTGACCTTCTGGATTTTTGAAATTTAAAAGCCAAGTAAAAGATCCGGGATCTGTCCGGAGGTAGAACTTTCTTCCATTGAGATAATGGTGGAATTGTTCTATGGCTTTAACAATTGCCAGTAATTCCTTCCTGGTTGTACAATAATTTTGCTCTAATTTTGATTCACATTTACTCCAATACGCGATGACATATTCCCTATCGTCTATTTTCTGCGACAGAACAACTCCAACACTTTCGTTGCTGGCGTCTGTGTCAAAAATGAATAATTTATCAGGCTGGGGATATGCAAGAACAGGCTAAGATATCAACGCCTCCTTCATTTACCTAGAAGCTTCCTAACGTTTGTCTGTCCACATGAATTTCTGTTTAGCTTCTAACAACTTGTGAAAGGGTCTGGCAAAACTTGAAAAACCCTTGAGAAATTTCCTGTAATACGTGCATAATTCAAGAATACTTCGCAATTGGTGGACATCGTTCGGACGACTGAGGAGATCTTTTCAGGATCTGTTCTTATACCTAAAGCAGAGAAAATGTGTCCCAGATAAACTACTTCATGACGAAATAAATTACATTTTTAAGGATTTAGCTTCAGGTTGGCCATTTTCAATTTCTTCAACACCCTCTGGATGTTTCTTTAATGGTCTTCGAATGTGCGCACTACGATGATGATATCGTCCAAGTATACCAAACAGGCCTCATAGGAAAGTCCTCGTAATACCGTATCCACCAGGCACTTGAAAGTTGCAGATGCATTTCAAAGCCTAAATGGCCTAATCTTGAACTTCCAAAGTCCTTCTCCCATGGTGAAAACAGTCTTTTCTTGATGTTATCTTTTTTCGCTGACTTTTTTCATTCTGTCTGGGTATGTCTACCAGCCAATAACCACTCTTGAGATCCAAAGTAAAGAGTAATTGATTTCCAGATAAAGTGACAAGTGTATTGTCATTCCTATGATGAGGGTAACTGTCTTTTTAAAGATGTCATTTAACCGGCTATAGTCAACGCAGAATTAGGTAGAGCCATCTTTCTTCGGAAATAGGACAATAGATGAAGCCTACGGACTCTCTGGTGGCTCAATAATGTCATTCTACTGCATTTCCATCAGAAGATTAGCCACCTCTTCCTGCTTAGAGAATGGTATTCTTCTCAGATGTTGTTTGATGGGAAGATGATTTCCTGAATCAATTCGGTGCCGCGTCATTTTTGTTTGCCCAATATCATCCAGTTTGTTTGAAAAAGAATTCTTCAAGTTCTAGTAATAGCTTTCCGGCAACACACCTCTGTTTATCATCTAACTCTGAACGCTGAAGGAGTGCATTAATTAAGGTATCAGAAGACTCAGATAGTGTGGCTTGAAATTTCGGTTAATGCATGTCACTGGAGTACAGGTCGCCAGCACTTCTCTTTCTTTTATAACCTTTGCCTTGTCACTTATATTAGCCACTCTTACCGGAATAACATTTCGTGAAAGGTCGACGAGTGAAGAAGCCACCAGTACTCCTCTAATGTTATTGCCAGTATCTGGATATTCGATTAATCAGTATTGGAAGTTATTACCTTCTGTAAGAAATCCAGAAATTATTGTCTCAGTTCGTGGTGGTAATGTAGTTTCATTCTTTGCAGTTATATGATAGACTGGTTTAATATCTAAATATTTCTCTTAAGCACCGCAATATCTTCTGAACATGAGTGCAGTTCGTTATTCTTAAAATCGAATTTGAAATTGTTTTCTTTGAGGAAATCCAATCCGTGAATAAATTGGTCATTTATATCAGCTACGTACACCATATGATGATGCATGACATCTTCAAATGCGACTTTTAAGATATAATTTTCCATTAACAGTAATCCCATCACCTGTCACTATCTGGTGGGAAATGAAGGGCGGCGTCCAGATGAGTTTTTCTCCAAGTTTTTGAGCCAAGTCTGTTCTAATGATGGTTAAGTTGGCTCCAGTATCGATTATCATTCAGTAGGAGACTTTGTTGACATGTCCCATAACGAAATGTCCGTTGTCGCCCCCAAATATGTAAGTAATATGAAACACTTTGAAATTGGACTTCTGACTCTCTGGACACCTCCGCCCCGCGAGATGGCCAAATATTAGTTTTCCTGATGTGATGAAAGATTATTTCCACCATCTCTAGATGTCAGGCAGTTTTTACGAACGTATCCAGCTGCACCACAAGTCCATCACTGAATTTTCGTGTTTCTGCCACCTGTACGCTCCTCTATGCTACGGATTTTCCGTCGCAAATCTTCCATTTGCTTTATGAAATCAGAGTTCGAATCAATAGCAGAGACTGCTCTGATTGAGTGCCGGTCCTTACGTGTGGCCTGCTGGGCAACCTCTATCTTATGTGTGTAGACTAAAGCAGATCCGATATCCTTGACATCTACGAGTCTAAGTGCTTTTTGTATCTCCGGATCCCGCACACTATTGATGAAATGCTGGAGAGCTAGATCTTGACAAGTTTCAACTGGGCAGTCTGAAAATGCTAGATGGGAAAGTCGCTGAACATCGACGGCCAATTCTTGAAGATTTTCACTCGCTTTCTGATAGCGGGACCTTATCCGCAGTCGGTTGTATTCTTTAGTGTACTTCCCTCCAAACCGCAGCTCAAAAGCCCTCGATAGGGCTTGGAAATCATGCTTTTGCTCTTCCTGGAGTATCTCAACGATGTCGGCTGCATTTCCTCTTAAAGAAGTTGCCAAGTGAAAATATTTGGCTGGAGTCTTCCATCCATTAAGCCTCCACTACCATCGTAAACTGTGTTTTGTGTACTTGCCAGGATGTTTTTCCATCGAATATTAAGAGTTTAATCGTGGCTACGGAAGGCATAAATTACCCGTTGTGTTCCTCATGTCCATTTGACATTTGCTCCATCAGACCTACAATTTCCTTATTCAAATTCTCTAATGCTTCTTCAATATTTTAATGAACTTTCTTTTCAAAACTTTCTTTTATCTCCAAAACTTTAGTTTCAACTGAAGTTATCTTATTTTCCATTGAATTCATCTTCTACTGAATAATATTGGATAATTCATCATTATCACTTACAATGTCCTTCTTAAGCTCTTCCTGTCCA
This sequence comes from Nephila pilipes, assembly GCA_019974015.1. Taxonomy (NCBI): domain Eukaryota; kingdom Metazoa; phylum Arthropoda; class Arachnida; order Araneae; family Nephilidae; genus Nephila; species Nephila pilipes. Next base: position 7,630 of record BMAW01099143.1, on the reverse strand, counting down.
GCTTTCATCTCTGTCATCTGCTTAGGTAATCTTTTGAGAAGACTTTGCATCATATCCATCTTTCTAGTGATACGCTTAATCAACTCTTCAATCCCACTTCTGACACCAGTTGCAACACGCTTTGGGGGTCGTGTTGATTGAGAGTCGATGAAACAATCTCTTAAAAATCTCAAGACTTTTATTCGTAGGAATTTCTACAGGACGCAGAAAATTCCAGCTGTAGACATCACAATTACACAGCTCCAATTCAACTAATTTCACAGGAAACAGCTTCCAAATACAGAAGTCTCTAATATCTCAGGCAGATAACAGTTGCTATGCACTACACTAGTAATCAAAACTGATCGTCTTCCCTATTTCTCCTTCTCTTCACAAATACTGCTTCTATCTCGGCCGGCGGTATTTATACCTGATTTAGGGTGAAAATCTAAGAGTTTCGCCAAAGTTTTAGGCTATCTCGCTTAATATTGGTTTTAAAGTTTCGATGATGGAATTTTTCAGAAATATCTATTTTTTGCCAAACCTTGCCAAGTGGTCGCCAAATCACTAGAAATGTCATTTTTTAACATTGAATACACCTAAACTGCACAATTTTTGCCCAAAATCTGAAAAATCCTGATCCGTCTGAGATAGTTTAAGACAAGTACAAGTAATATTTACAAATTTGTAACAATATACACTAAAATCTCTTTATAATGATATTTTGAGGACCGAAATAATATATCGTTCTGAAGAGAATTATCGTTAAAAAGGAAATAAATAAGAATTTTCGTTCTTCATATCAAGTGGCATCACCAGTGGTGCTTTGTTGTCAGTCATCCCCCCTTTGTGTTCATGAAAATAATAATAAATATTGAATGGAGTAAGAATAACATGTTTACAGTGTTGATTAATTTTTACAACCCCCAAATTTAAGTGAAGTACCCTTGCCCAGAATTCTGGCGACGCCATAGCCTAGAAATGTTTATTGCATGTTTAAATAATAAATTTTTAATACACTAAATAGTAAAACCACAAAAATTTAATGTTTCTGTAAAATGTATATCAGATAGTGTAAATAAATGAAAACACATATGTATTAATTAATCCTTATTTATTTGGAATTCTTCGAAAAGAAATAAGAATTTTTTTGCATTATCTTGAGACAATCTTTTGCAAAAAGAATGATCTGAAGAATTTAAATGCTCCTCTCGTACATTAAGTAAGCTATAAATAAAGTTATGAAAAGGATCAATTCAGTACACTACTTCGCTCTTCTTCAGTACACTACTTCTCCATCTGTTACTTCCGAAAATATCAGTACTTCATCACTGATATTTAAAAAAATCATGAACAGATATTTCAAACCTTTTTCCAGTTTTATCTTCGTAATCGGTCAAGGAATTTTCAATACCTGAATAGTATTTTCTTCCCCAGAATATCAGCAAGAAGTATCACGACTCTTTTTGTCAGTTTAAATGAAGCCAATTTTCTTCGAAGAATTAGATATGGACTGTTGCTTCATATCCCACCAATTTATGCACATGCACATTTTACAGTACTTGGCACTGTGTGTTTTTTTATCAATATTAAAAATCATTTTATCCACTAATTGTTTTTCTGTAATACCATTTGAAGCATTTTATAATGCCCATATCGAGGGTCTGTAAAGCTGCAGTAGTGTTTGGTGGAAAGAAGTAAACTTTTACATTTTGCAATTTTCGGATGCGTTTATGTGCAGAGCTACAGTCAATTAAAATAGTATGTTTTTCTTCCTCGATTTCATATCGTTATCCAGTTTCAATGACCATTCACTAAATATTTTTGAAAAGTCATCCAAGCTCGCGTGTTCATACAGTGTAGTTTTCTGGCATGCTCGTAATGTTTTAAAATCATCTTAGCTTTAAGGTTCTTCCAATTACAAGATATTTTAATTTATCCTTTCCCGACATATTTGTGCACAGCATTACTTCCAACCTTTGTTTGTATTTCTTTTACCCTTTACAGATTTCTCCTTTGAAAGCTAATGTTCGTTCAGGTAACATCTGGAAAAATATTCTAATCTCATCTGAGTTAAAGACATTATCAACGGAATATTTTTCAAAAAGTTTACACATTTTTCTCTGACGCCAGTTACGTACGTCGTTCAGAGAGAATGAGTTTTCACCAAGTAACCCATGGACAGATATTCCATGTCGGTTTCAAATCTTGTTAGCCATCCATTGCTAGATTTAAAGTCTGAGTTCCCTATCTTACATGCAAAATTTCTGGCTAGCTCACAAATAATTGCCCCATTTAAAGTCATTTTTAAAGCCATTTTTTCTCTGAACCATTTCAAAGTGACAGCACCTATTTTGTCACGTAAAGTTATCTTTAGCCCCTTTCTCTGCGGATTGATATCTTTAGATTTGAAAATATGTTTTCAATTTCCTTCCATTTCTTAAAAAATGTTGCAACAATCGATTGTCAAAATCCGTATTTTTTGCAATTTTCTGCTTACAAAATTGCAAAAAATACGGATTTTGACAATCGACCATTAGCAATATCTTTTATGACGTTGAATTTCACTTCGATTGTTACTTGTTTTCTTGGAGCCATTTTTTTCAATCTTCACTGAACAAACTTCAAATAAACATAAAATTCGTGAATAAATTAATCTTTAGATTTCGGCTTTTTTTTTAAAGCCAAAATATCCTTTCCACTCGGCTCTTTTAGGATTGAGGAAAAATTTTCTTTCCTCCACAGGGGAGTTGAAGTTCGCCACATATGGTATTGTTAGTTTTCTAGTTACAAAGGGGAGATAGTAAGCGTTGCGGATTTTTAATCAGTAATCATTGACGAGTAAGAAAGATTCTAATATTTGGCGCCATATCATTTTACAATAAGTTTTTCTGAATTCCTGGTTTCTATTTTTAATTGAGTGACTTACAACTTTCAAATGAGCATTTTGATTTTATGAATATTGTGAATTTTCTTACTCGTGAACATATCACTTTTTAAATAAATTCCAAAGTTAAAAAAATATATTTGATGTACAACATTTAAGAAGTACTAAAAAAATAGAATTTATATGATTGCCATGTTGACTAGAAATCCTGTATTAGTAAAAATTATTAGATATATTACTTTTATTTGCTCCATTCGTAATATTTAGTCTACGCAAATTGCTAAAAATGACTTATTCTGAAACAAGATTTTATTTCATTCATTGTTTAAGTATGAAATAGATTGATGAAGGATGTGGAGCAATATATGCTAATATCCCTTAAGTATGAGAAAAATGTTATGAAAATACTAATATAAGACATTATATAATAATTATTTATCTGTTCAAATAGTTTTAGAATTTTTAAAAATTTGTTCTACTTTTGTAAAATGTTTTCATGTTTCTCAAAAAAACAGTAAATAATATTTTAGTTTTAAATAATAAAAAAATAATCATTACTTAGAGTCATGCATTGCGTAAATTAAGATTTCCAAACAAAACAAATCACAAAGAAAGCGATACCTATACCATAATACTAAAATATTTTCTAGAAGCAAGTACGTTAAAACAATATTAAATTAATAGCTTCTGTAATCTCATGACTCAGTAGTTCAATCATAAACTCGTAATAACTATATCTGATTTGTTTTTATATATATATATATATATATATATATATAGGTGTGTAGTCGTATGGTTAATTGTGCAGAATTTAACTGTGGTCTTATTAATGCAACTTCTTTATTAAAGTGCAACATTGAAACCATGTAATAAAAAATAATACCTCGTGTTTTCAAAATTATTCGAAGAAATATGTAAAAGAGGGAAAGCTTTAAGAACAATATGTAGAACATTATTACTAAACATTTTACTTTTTAAATTAACACCCTTTTAATGCACACAAAAGAATGTACTCCTAATATTTTATTTGACATTTTAATAACATCGCATTCTGAAACAATAGGAAAGTTACTGGTGACGGACTTCAGAAATTTGAACGACGGTCAAGCAATGAGGACAGCATCCACTCATGAAACTTCCACACCACACCAACATGACTACTTAGAACCTAGACATACTTAACAGTCTGTTTTCAATTGAACAGGACTCGAACTCACAACTCAACCCTGGCTACGAGTTTGCGACATCACTACTCGGCTGCCGTGCCCCTTTTGTGAATAAATATTATCAAAAGTTAGATTTAAAAAATAATTTTCAACTTACTTGAATACGTTTCAAAGCTTCTGAGTAAATCTTAAGTACGCCAAATTAAGGCAAAACCTTCAATTAATTTATGCATTCCAATGGCATTAATATGAAACACTCTTTATATCAAATATTTCTATGAATCTTTAATCTTCAATCAGTAAATTATACTTTTTGATATTTCTGGCTCTTAAAAGAGCCTTTTTTGTTTATTTTTTCCTTTTCTTTTTATTAAAAATGTATCAGTTTTAATCTTTTTTCATTCTAGTCAGTTGTTTTTTATTGTTTTATGTTAAAAGACATTTTTAAATAAATTGTGTGTTATTCTTCAAAACAGTTCTGGTTAATACAAAGAGCCACATTGCATGCCTTACAGATAATAGTTTTTCTTTTTTTATATTCTTTTTCGCTCAGATATGTACCTTCTTCTTTTCTTTTCATCAATTGGCCAATAAGAAAATTTACTATTATTTTTCTTCATTTTTTTATTACTGAAGACTGCATTTTTATGATTTATTTTTCCTATCAGAGATGTTATTAAATTCATTCTAATTTCTTTTAAATTAAGTTTTTAACTTAGTTTGCCACGAATTAAATATGAGAAACTCAATAATATCGATGACACTAGAAAATAATTTTTTTGTCCATTTCCTAGTTCGTCTAGCGAAAGTGTAGGTGGATGTCATGCGGACTCCTAAATAAACATATCCCAAGTGCTGGTTGTAATCTACCACAATTTTTTGCTTGGAAGTGATTAATTTTTTTATTTTTTACATTCAGCAACGTCACCAAATTTTTTTGGGTGTTTATCAACAAAATTTTCTTCATCTAAACCTTTCATCAAATTCTCAATCTCTATTTCTGAGAGAAATTTCAGATTCATTCTAAAAAATCAAAGAAAAAACAAGTGAAAAGAAAAATTTATCATTCATAGACAACGTAAAGTCATCGAACTGAGTATTTTTTGAATCTGGTTGTTTCTAAGGATCGCCAATGATAAGGAATTTGCACACAATTGATAACGTTGGCAAAAAATATCCTCACCCAATTACGGACAATAGATGCAAAGTCACAAAAAGGGTCAGGGAAAGTTGTAAGAGGGTCTGCTAAAAAAAGGGTTAAAGAACTGTCTATAGATAGCTAAGTACAGTAGTTGCACCGCAGCCGAAGCAAGTGACAAAAAAAAAATTTGGATACAGCATATATACCGCCGATGTGTAAAGGTTAATGAAAATCTTCTAGCATAGTACCAGAATAGCTCCTGATTCGAATTACTGTAATTGATACAATTTATCGAAGTATAAAATTCTTTTGTATTCAAGTGTAGACTAAATAACTTATCTTTAAGTTTACTCTCAGAAACTTCAAGATCTTATCTATCACTTCCGATGAAAGGAATCAGAGAGGAGTTTTCGAAAAGGAGGGAATGGGAGTAAGATTCAACATTGTGTTTGCCAGGAAATGTAAACTTCAATGTTTTTCGACTGAGACTACTTGAGATGCTACACCAAAGGTTTATTCACATTTTATGTAGGTTTTCTTTGTATTCCTTTAATTCGTAGACATCAGTTCGACTTTGAAAAAATAAATCGTAATAGAGGGAATTATTGCGACAGAAGGGAAAATACTACTATCGTTGTAGAGAGAACTATCGTTGTAAAGAATATTGTAATACAGAGAACTGCTTTACTTTAATCTGAAGGAAATTTAGCCTGAATAATGAAATAATAGGTATATATAGCTTCTTTCTTCTTCCTCAAGTTCAAATTCTGATTTTTTTTTTACTGAAATTTGATGGTTAAATCCGTAATTACCGAAATAAATACATATTAATCCATTGCAAAGCATGGAAAAGTATTAATTTCATTACTTCCATTTTTCGAATTTTTCTTTTCAATCATTTTGTTTCGTTTTAAATTGTTTAATTCTTCAGTAATTAGTTTTGAATTATTAAGTTTGAAATCTTAGATTGTTTGATTATTTAAGAAAATTCTTATTTTATCTGCATTAACATTAATTTAATTTTGTATTATATCTCAAAATGTTTAATTTTTTTTTCTCTGACTCGTTTTAACTTTTTATTCATTTTTAAACACTGTTGAAATGTTTTGTGTATACAAAATGCTCTTCATTAAACGATTTTTGTCTGAGATTTCCACACCTAACAAATAATTTTTTTTTAAATATGTTTTTTTTTCTTCATAGTCTCCTTTTAAGTCTATTCACTTCTCCCCGCGATGCTCCCATCTTTATAACATATCCAAATAGCACGCGAAGTATTTCTTTACAAAATAATTATTTAAGAAGGTGGTGTCCTCATTTATAACCAAATTCTCTGTCCTCTGAAAGCAATTTTTAGATTAGTGAACAAAAATAAGTCGCATTGGACCAGATCTGGTGAATACAAAGGATTATTTACCAGATCAAACCATAATTCTTGGATTTTCGCCATGGCAACTAATGAGATGTTTGACGGTGCACTGTCTTGGTAATACACAATTGCTTTTTGGAAATATGGCCATTTTTTGCAATTTTTGCCCTCAACTTGTCAAGTAATTATGCGTAATATGATCTTGTAAAGGAATTTTTGGTTAGAAAGAAATTTATTAATATAACTCCATTACTATTCAAAAAATATTCGCCATAACTTTCCTAGCCGAATATATTTGTTGCTTTTATTGGAGTTAATTCCCCTTTCGAAGTCAACTGTTTGACTGTAATTTAGTTTTGGGTGTATAATGGTATATCCAAGTTTCATTTGGAGTAATTAATTGGCTACCAAACTTTTATTCATATCTCCTAAATCGCTCCAACAGAGCGCTGGAAATAATCATTCGAACATCTTTTTGATCTAACTTGAGTGAACGTGACGCCCAAGGCGCGGACAGTTATCTCATGCCTAACTCTTGATTTCATATGAGACAAACAGAACCTGTAGACATATTCATAGCCTCTGTTATGTATTTTACTTTAATTTGATAATCCTCTAGCAACTTTTGGTAAACTTTAGCGATTTTATCACCAATGGTTGTAGTTTTTGGATATCCCGAAAGTTCATGTCTCGCCAGCTGGTACAGCAGCGTTTAAATTCAAACTTTCATGGTTATAGATGATGGTGCAGAGTTCCCGTACACAGCATCTACCTCCTCTTTGATTTACGTAGGCGCATTGAATTTCAAAAAATATTCAATGACTCAATACTCACTTTTTCCAATTTTCACAAAAACACGTCAAAACGCTCAAACGATTGTCAAGCAACAACTGCTAAACGCAAAATGTTCAAAATTTCTATGAGTATCTGTCAAGAGATGCGCGCAAAAATAATCTCTAAATTTTTAAAGTGTGCTGCCATCTTTATATATATACTCACTCACTCACTCACTCACTCTCTCTCTCTCTCTCTCTCTCTCTCTCTTTATATATATATATATATATATATATATATATATATATATATAT
>BMAW01099139.1:56837-69348 GCA_019974015.1 Nephila pilipes | reverse complement strand
TAGCTAATACACAAAATATTATAGATATTTTCCAACTGTTTTTTTTTTCTTCTCCCGAATTAAATGTACTTGACATTTTTCAGGAAGTCAAGGGAAACGAATGATCCATTTATCCTAAACGAATACATTAAGGAACAAAAACGAGGATAGCTTCAAGCACAGGCTTATACGGAATATCTGTTCATTCTTTTCCTACTGTACACATACTTAATTCCAATAAACGAAAGTGCAAGCACAAAGAAGAACATTTAGGTGTGTATTTTGATCAATATGGATTAGAAGATGTTAATCTCAAAAGCTGAAACGACCATTCAATGTTAAATACCACTTCTATACATAGCAGGTGGTCACGATTAGAACATGCCATTATCACGAATCAGCGATAGATATTCTTTACCATGAGAGCATGCGTGAATACTTAACGAAGGAAAATATAACACAAAAGTGGATTGCACACTTATCAGAAGAGTGTTTTTTATTCAATTAATTGTCTCAGAAGCTATATCATGATCTGTAAGATATTTTTAATCAGTGCGTATCATTGGTAGCATACAAACACCAGAAAGCTCCAGTAAGCTCAAATTTGAACCAACTAAATCTTCATTTTGCCATTTAAGTTTATTGCTCCATAATTTTTTACATCAGGTAAATTTTAATATGATTTTTTTTATCAAAGAAAAATATTTTTAAAAAAACCAGCAAACTTCTATGCAATATATATATATATCTTATAGATTTCCACTGTACTTACGAAAGATCTGTTAAAAGTTGAATGTCTTTTTTGTAAGAGAAATGAATATCTACGGAAAATATGCGGTCATATGGATTGGTAATTAAAAACTAAGTGTTTTATATGAATCTAAAATTAAAATTATTCAAAATATCTTATCCGCACTTCGGGTGCTTTCTTAGTTTGATCTTAGGATATATTATTATAAGAAATATAACAAGTATCATACTTTTTTCAAGCTAGAATAACAAAAAAGTTATAATTTCTCCTGTTTGTGTTACCCCTCTTATATATACTTCAATCTTTATTATTATTTACAATTGATTTTTTTTTCTAATTTGTCTTCTAATTTTTAAATTTCTTTTTTATTTGCTAAAGTTTTTGTAATCAATTTAATAAGTTCGATTAAAATATTTACAAATTCGTAAGAAATTAAGTTAACTTTACCGAAATAAGAAGTGTTTCAATGGAAAAAATTATTATTTTAGACATCGCGAAATATTTAATCAATGATTTTCAATAAATTTATCTCAGAACAGCTTTCGTTCTCTTTTATTAACTCGTTAGCATAGAAAGTTATGAGACTCAGTTTTCATATTTATACTTCCATATGTTGAATTAATAAGTTATTTTTATATTATTCTTAACCTAAATTAGAGTGCAGTAAAAAAAACCGTTTTAGAAGATTTTTAGTCATATTTTTTGGATCACTAATTAATACAATTATTTTAATTATTATTGAATTCATTAACATGTGTGTATTCAATAATTAATTGTTTTCATCTATCAATTCAAGAAAGTTAATTTTAAACACTTATTATATTAAAATATTCCCCGTAAACGTTTTCATTATATTAAATTTATGCAATATATATCACTCAATTATTAAATTATAATAATATGTAGCTGAAAGGAACTAAATGTTTTAATATGTTTTTAATATTGTTGAACAGAATATTATTGAATTCTATTTCTGTGTTATTTATGGAATTGTATGTAAATAGTTATTGTAATGAAACTAAAGATGCCAGGCAACTTATGAAGAACTGTTCACATTAACTATTGTTGAGAATTCTAAAGAAAAAAAAAACTTTTTATTTTTTGTAATATTTAAAAAGTTATTAATAATTTGTAAAGAATTATATTTTTCTAAACAAATATAAAGCGAACAGTGTTTTAAAAATAATTTCAGACCTAAATGGTTCCAGTTAAAGGCATCAGTGATTCGTTCTGAAAATGATTATAATTTGTTATGTCCTTGAATGAAATACCATATAAAAAATGTCGATTTCTCCAGCAATACGAAAATAACTCTGGAAATTTGAAGCAAAGTTCCAAAACCATTGGATGTCTTTTGTCCCTATCACTGAAATTATATTCCCGTTGATCTAATCTGAAAGGTATATATCATACGAGCTGCTCGTATTATTAGCCATCAAAGGGGATATTGTTTCAGTTAATAACAAAATGTCATACCAGATCACTTTTCAAAAAATTTTCTCAACAGTTTTTGCGTATATGTTTGATGCTTGCTTTAACCAGTAATGAACTTATAATTTTCAAAAACATATCATAACAAATTTCTCCAAAACTTTTACTAGGGTTGAAATAAAACAACTATAAAACTTAAGTATTTCATTTACCTATCAAATTGATGTATTACCTTAACTCATATGTAATCAGTAATCAAGAAAAATGACGGAAAATGAACAAAATTATTCAGATTTGTAAGACAGCTGGGATACAGCTATTTTTCACCTTAAGATTTTCGAACTACTCTTTAATTTGACTTCCTTCTAAAAAAAATTTTCAATCAAATGATTTTAAAACTGATTTGTTATTATAAACCAACAAAGCATCTATTGTGATAGATCCCGTAATGTAATAAATTAAATTAAAACAAGCTTTTTTTAATGCGTTGCAAACAAAGGAGTCCTTTTGGAGCCTAAATCTGTTTATGGCATGGAATATATGGCATAGAGCAAATTTTGTATATTTTATTTTATCGTTTGTTTTAATCATTAGTTTCAGCTTTTACTACTTGCAGTATTTAATATTATTTAAAAAAAAAAAGAAATCTAAATAAGTAATGAACTTCCTACCTTATCAATTTTCTTACTGGAATTCAACAGATTAATAAAATATATAGATTAATATAAGCTTATATAGGTTAATAAAATTACTCATTTATAGAACTATTTTATATATGTTCATACATATAACTTTGAATAAAATTTTACCAAATCTTATGAAACATATTTGATGGTGTATGTTTAATTCCATAGCATTTAACATTAAGAGAACGCTTACCCAAACTGGTACTTAAGAAATGTTTTATTGCAGTAGTAATCTGTAATTAAAAGTATTTAAGAAATCTTTATTTATTTTTATCTGAATTTTCTTTACCTGCATTTAAAAATTCTTCAATTCATTCACAAAATTCAATTGGTTTCCTTCATTATCCAGTGACCTTTATTTAATTAACCGTTCAGGATTATTCATTAAATCCGAAGCTCGGTCTGATGTTTGGACTCATTTTTTGTTTCATTCTTATGTAATAACTTTTTTTTTAAATTGAAGGAAAAATTTTTTTAATGATTTTGTGTTTGCAAAGATTTTATGTTTTCAAAGATTTTATGTTTTCAAAGATTTTATGTTTTCAAAGATTTTATGTTTTCAAAGATTTTAATAACTACATTAAACTCACAGAAATTTTAATTGATCACCTTTTCATACTTATCATTCGGGACCAACGTAACAATTTTAGAGTCGCAAAAGAGAATTACTAGAATTGCTTAATTGAATATTTATATAATATATTAAAAGTTTTAATTAATAAAGAATTATAAAAATTTTAAAGTTCCAGCATGCATAACTTACCACCAAACACACACACACACACACACACATATATATATATATATATATCTGTGTGTGTAAAGTATGGCTAAAACTGTATTAAAAAGACAAAAAAAGAAAAGTTTAAACTGAAATAAAAGTAATTTAAAATGCATTATGCTAAATCTGTCTAACTGTGGACAGATTACGTGGGTTTGAAACAGTTTCATTGGTCCAAACCGTTCCACTCAGCAAATTACTTCATAACAAAATGGTTATTATCAAACTCAGTTTTGAAAAAGGATGCATGCATAGCAAAAATGGATTGATCGATGACAAATCTGGGGATCGAGCAGACCAGAGAAGGTTGGAAATGTAGCGGAGGTAGTGCTGTGAAACTCTTCCTGTATGCGGGCGAGCATAATCCTGTTGAAAAATGGCTCCTGGGAGCCTTAGCGTGAGTGGAAACAGACGCGGCTGAAGAATGTCACAAACGTATCTCTGGGCTGCCATGGTGCCGTGGATCAATATTAGAGGTGAATGTGTATCATATGCGATGGCACCCCTTACCATTCCACCATTGTGGGAGTGACGTGCCGATTAGTAGTGAATGTAGAATTGAGACGTTCACCACGGAGCCTCCACACATGTACACGATTATCATCACTGCCCAATTCAATCTGGATACGTCGCTAAAGATAACCTGATTCCATTTGGTTGCAGTCCAATCCCTTCGAGCGCGACACCACTCCAAACAGAGGTGATGGTAAGTGGGTGTAAATAGCAGTACACGTAATGGGCGTTGAGATAGCATCTGTCCTTCAACCAGGCGCTTTGCGATGGTACGGACTGACCCAGAAGCCCCTAGTGAAGGTGCTGCCTGTGTATGGATGGTGGAAAATGAGACAGTTGGCGCTATGCGTGAGTGTCGCATGATGTGACGGTCATCTCGACTATTGTTCCATCAAGGGCATCCTGAGACTTGTCGGCCGTGTAACAGACCTCTCTCTTGTCCACTGGTCCCAACACTTCCTCACAGTAAAATCAAAAAGGCCTAGTTGGCGAGCTACTCACCGAGCTGAACACCCGGGGATTCTTCCCCTCTCGAACTCTTACAGCATCTCTTATAATCTCCGAAGGAGGCGTAATGGCATCTCTAGTTAAAAAGCGCCCAGAACAGAATAAATACACGCAAACAAGCTCTGTTTACCTGTTTTATAATCCAATGAGAATGAAATTTAGCGCCCCATGGGGGAATATATAATGCGCAATCAAGCTGCTTTTCTAATAATTCACATATTTGCCTGACACGTACTTTCATACCAAGTTTCGTAACAATCCCACTCTTACTTCTTGGTGTGTAAGTTTTTATGGCAATGAGTATATATATATATATATATATATATGTGTGTGTGTGTGTGTGTGTGTGTGTAATTTATCATATTCAATTATGTATAAATGTAACATTTTTTTTCCTTTTCCATCTGAGAAATTACCTTTTAAAATATTTTCTTTCATATTTACCATTATGAATGAGATATATTTCATTAATTATTTAAATTTTAAGATTAGAATTAATTTGTTGTTTTGCTTAATCGAAGAAGCAGTTTTGAAATTACATTGATCCGTCAGGTGGTTTGAGGCCACCGTAACCTAGTTGTTCTGTCGTGAACTCGCGGCCGACATTGTTTCCGTCAGATCGGGGGCTGGAGCCCAGATGCCTCAAAAGACCGCCATATAGAAGGGATGATGCACATTAAATATGTTCGAACTCTCTACTCTTTACTTTGGCGTGATATGGAGGAGAGTGTCAGCTCTGGTATCATCTCCTTCACTTGATCAAAGTTCAAAATTACGAGGTCCGTCGTCAATAGTCCTCATGTTGCTTCTAGGTATGTTGTTAATAAACAATCAATCAACCACAAGATAATTTTAGATATTGATTTAATATTACAACTTTTTGTATACAATCTTACAAGAAAGTAATCGTGGCCGTCAGTGTTAATCTTATTAAGACTTTTGGGAGTTATTCCTATGTGTGTTCGAATCAAATCCTACTAACAACTTTTTTACGTATGGGAGTCTTGCTGAGTACATCTGCAATGCTGGGTTCAATAGCTATCATTTTACATTAAAATTTTGTTTTTTAATTATTGAATTTGAATTTTAAAGCTTTAATATTTTTAGCTTTAGTTACGGATCTTAAAATTAAATTTAATTTAATTTCATAATTAAGATGAAGAGGTATTTTCTTCGTTTTCAATCAAAGCGTCTTCACAACTTAAACTCATTTGTCCTCTTTCGTATCATCAAAAAAAAAAAAAAATGACGTATAAAAAATGTATGTTTTTTTAAAAATATTTTCAGAAGTTTTGAAGATGTTACCTTCTGATAAAGTTTGATTCAATATCCATAATACCGGAAAATGTAATTTTTATTTTCATTTTCAATATCTATGAATATATTTTTAGTATCAAGATCCATTAAGTGCTATTTTAAATGCTGTAAACGCACACAATATGATTTGCTTCAAAAAATCGTGCTTCTATTGTAATTTTACCAATACCAGTTTAATGTTTATTTCAATTTGTCGGGAAAACTAACTAACAAAAATTGACAAGGTGGGGATGAATGGGAAATAGACTATTTTTGTCATCACATTCTGTTTTAAGCAAAGATTTGAAAATCATTCAATTGTATTTGCGTGAATGACGTAATCTATGTGTGGTGACGTAAACTACTATAGATAATTTTTGTATGTAACTTAAAAAGTTAAAAAACAAAAACTTATACAAATCCTAAAACTTGAATATTAAAATTGTAAGGTTGGCTCTTATTGTTATTACATCATTTTATATGATTTTGTTCTGTTCTACTTTTTTAATTTTTTTCAGCAAACCTACATTCATTTATTGATGCTTATGCAAATACACTGAGAAATGAAATGATCCGTGTCTTTTAATTTTGATTTATAAGCTTCCTCTATAAATCGCTCCAGGAAAGAAATCACAGGAGAGATGATTGAGTTAGCATATAACCACGTATAGGAATGCTGACACTGATAGTAATATGAAGAGTCCCGATTTCAGTTTGGACTTAGATTTAATAGCAGATGCAACTTACTTATTATTTCCCTCAGCTATACTCATTGTCTTCTGTTCCTTCATATAATAATTTTACTATTCCAGTTACAAAGAAATTTTGTCAAAATAAAATAGCCATTGTTATTTCAAAAATTTTTTTGAACATTTCTGGTAGGATTTCTTGACAGTTATTTAAAAATCAATTGAAGTGAATCTGCAGGATTGTACAAAGTAATGTTTGTCAAGTATTCTAATATGTAAATAGTATTTGAATGGTGTTTTGTAGTGAACGATTTCATTTAATTTTTATCAGCTGACGACCCTATTTGACTTGAAAGCAATACTCTCTTATGAATAATATATATTTTTTCAGTATTTAAAATTTTAAATTAAAATTTATATAATATCAATGTATTGTTAATATATAGTCTATTTATTGAGCATTATAATCTTAAAGTAATACCCGAGGCTTCATTTTGAATAATTCTTTCAACTCTATCGTCACGGCTTAGCAACAACACGCATTTGTTTCCAAACGTCGCAGAAAGGAAAGTTCTAGTTGTTATTCTGGAGAATACTGATTGATATCTTAAACTCGATTTGTGATGTGTCATAGCATCATTAATCTTATCGTGACAATGAAAAGATAAATGAAAAATATACTCTTCGAATACTTCTTGTATGCTATGTTACTCACAGAGCTTCGGTTATCAGCAAAAGTGTGTTTGAATTATTATTCGACGATTTTCACGCAATATAACATTTATTAAGTGGTTGTGACATCTATCATTGAGATGAAAAGGTCATTCAGAACGCGACACGTCTCCTGCCTTTCTACACCATACATAAACATTTGGTATCACTCAATCATCCTTATTCGCCTCAAGGCACACATTCTTTATACTGTATTCTTATCATTTATTTGTATTATTGTTTTTGGGAAAGCGACAGCAAAGATTTATATAGATTCTCTTTGTAGAAGAGTAAAATCCCTTCTTAATTTGACAAATGATTCTGTCCTTAAAACGGTAGGTTAAGAGTTATTCTCCTCGCATATCAAACAATTGAATTGCGGACATGAAATGCATTCACATATTTTCCCATTTCACGTTTTATTTCTTAATTACGACCGCTTAGAAGTAATGGGAATAATTTCGTCATTTAACTAAAACATTTTTGTTTATATAACATTATAACATATATGTGTTCGCTCTCTATTGATATAAAATATTCATCAATGTGAAATTTATAAATGCATCTAATTTCAATGGTTATTTTGCACTTACAAATTGTTGTTTTTTTACTGCATGTTTGGTATACCCATTAAGAGCTTTTCACAACTTTTTAAAAGTCATTTGAAAAGTTTATTATCCCAACAAAATTAGATGCGAGTATCGAATCTAATGCCTTTCAAATTAAAAGCGAATTTTGTGACTTGACAGTCAAAGGGAAAATTACAGATTAATGAAAATAATAATTTCTTTGCCTTGAAAGACTATACCTTTTTGATATCCATAGATCTAGATACCATAATATTTAGCTTTTTTTATGAGTAACGCATTTCTCAAAATTTCTTGGGCTATCGTTGTTAGAGTGTATAGTTGTTTCTATAAAATAATATTAGGTAGGTCTATAAATCATATTGTAGTAATTTAAATAAAGAACAAAATACACACACACACTCTCTCTCACACACACACATGTTCAAAATATCTTTTCATGCATTAAGTCACGGATTTCTTAGGAAATGGGAACTACAATTTTAGGATTTTCCGTGGAATGATATATAACACCATTCATTACACATAATTACAAAGCAAAACATATAAGAACACAGTACATGATATTAAACTGTAGCATGAAACAAGAAAAATGACAACAATATGGGACAATCAGAGTTCAGAAGAAAGAAGAAAAAAAATTAAGATTTATGAATTTTTAATATGGAATGTGTATACTATACTTGTACACAGCATATCACAACGCGATTTAATGCTGGAAATGATGTTTTTAATAACAGTTTGGCGAATTAAGTTTTCCTCTTCCAGAAATATACTCTTTAAGTCATTTATATCTCATGGAAGAGGATGTTTTCGTGTAATAATGTTTTCTAAAATAGTTCCATAAATTCTTTACTGGGTTTAGATTAGGAGTTTGTCTGTCGACGGTATTCCCTCATTTGCTTCACTTTCAAGGAATTCGTCAACAAGGTTTGATCAAAGTGGATGATCATTTTCGCTCTTATAAATTAAAATTCAGATCAATATATACTTCTGGAAAGTCTTCCTTAAGGTTTTAAGAACCGCATCCTAATATCTTTGATTGGTCACGGATTCTTTGTTAAAAACGATTAGGGGCGTTTCGCAACGATCATTATTTCATCCCATTATTTCTTACACCTGCACTACCGAAATGGTCACATTCCATAATGTACGAATAAAGATTTCGCATTCCTGACTGTCTTCCAATTAGAAAACATTCAGGGTCAGATGTTAAACAAAATTTCGACTTATCAATAAAGAAATATAGGTCCATTAGTGTTTACTTCAGTTATAGTGCTCTTTGCACCAATTAGAGCGATTTTGTTGTGAAGACAGATAAACACATAGCCTTGGTTTTCTGTTATAAAAAATTTTTCATTAAGTTTTCTATATGTAATTTTCCATGGTACAATAATTCCAGTGGTGGCTGCAAGCCCTGAGCTTTTTTGCAGAACAGTGAACATCTTGCTACAATGGACAGTTATTGCCATATATCAATTCTGAAAAACTTTTTTTATGCTTTTATGACCTTATCCATGTTCCCTAACTACAAAACTAGAGTTCTGAAATTGTCTTCAAAGCAAACAGATCACTTGTCTTGAAATCTTCTCACATCTTACTACTTCCATATAGCTTGCGCTATTTCATAGATTCTTCCAAATGACCAAAACAAATCGTTTTGAGTCTTTACAACCTAAAATCAAACGCTGTATTACAGAAATTCACTTTGAGTGAAGTGCTTGATTTAGCGTTGTAAGACGTAAAGTTTTGATTTGCATATCAGAAACCGTTTGATAATTTTGATTGGGTAATACTAATAAGGCATGTCTTTCTCACATTCCCTGAAAAAACGGATTGCATTGATTAAGTTATTTCCTAGAATATCGTTACTTTTGGGTACATAAAGATAATTTTGGACAAGAGTGTATTTTTGATAATAGTTATTCATTCCTTCATAAATAAAATCTATAATATTAAAATGGAAGGTTTTTGTTTGAGTCTTGCGGTAAGACTCAAAAATTACAAAATACAGAAGCTCGAAATTTGGTACAACGAATCTATGGATATTCCGAGTGTACAATTTGCAGTCGGTTTTCGAAATTCACTTTAGAATTTTTGTGGAATTCAATTTGAAAGAGAATACATCATTTAATGATGTCAAGGTCTGACGCGTAATTCTGGCGTCAAAGTCTATCTGCTTGTGACGAAAGCTTTGCTGTGTATCAGAAATAATATCAAAAGTATGCCTAATTGCTGTTAATTTTAATTCCTTTTTTTTTTCATTTTAAACTGCCTGTTAAATTTTTGTGTATTTTCTCGCAAGTCTAAATCTGACATATGGTGAGAGCAATATAGTTAATTTAGTTACTTGTTTAGCCTACTTAATCATATTTCCTCTTTCAATTGTAAGCAACCTGACACATTATGTTTCAAATACTTCTTACGATTCTTAGGCTGACTGATATTAATGATTTTTTTTGCTAATTTATTTTTCTATTTTGGCTTAAATTACTGTAAATTTTCCTAGACTGACTGTTATCGTATTGTTTTTAATACTTAGCTATTAATTCTTGCCTGAGATATATTTAACATTTTTTTTTTTTTATGATTTGATTCCAGCCTTAATATATATATATTCATTTTTGAAGCCTTTTTAATCATATTTAAAATAATTATTTTACTTGATTTCTCTCTCAGTCTAAATTAAAGATCCAACAATAAGAAATGTACTGTAAGGAAAAGAGGTATATCGATTGATATTTAAATTCTATATTTAACGGCCTGCATCAAATGAAATTATATCAAGTTTCCAGACGAAAAAAAATTTTAATTTGGATAAATCAGATGGATTTAAGTTTTATATATTAACATGATCAGCATAAAGAACATCACCAAAATGCTAATTTCGAGGAGGGTCTATCATGGTTAAGGAGGCATTTGCAGCTGGTGGTGAAACTAAAATTGATTTTGTCTACAGTAAAATTAAATGAGTGTCATATCATGACATGCGGGCCGATAGTTTGTTATTGGTTGCTCCTCAGATTACATTCGACGATTGGGCATTTGAACAAAAACAATGCCTTTTTTCTTTTTCTTTTTTTTCTTGCTCTATAAATTTTTAGATGAAATCGGAAGAAGTAAAAACTCTTCATTGACCATTTCAAAGCCTCAACCGAACCTGTCAAACATTCTAGCGCGAGTTATTCATCAGAATGGGCGACAGTACAGCATTAAGTCTGATTTAAAACACGCAATTAAAATTGCTGGAACAAGATTGACCGTGAGCATTCCAATCTCAATCAAACTTTATGTTTTAACTAAGATTGCGTTAATTTAGGACAATTTATTTTTTCCACTGTAGAAATAATAATTTTAAGCTCTTTAATGATGACTATTGCTTATATTCTATTTGACTTGTGTTTTTATTTTCTTTCTTTCATATTTTTTTATTTAGATAAAGATTTTTTTTTTTTTTTTTTTTTTTGCTATTCATTGTGAGAAAAATGGGTATACAAATATTAATGTATTGTCAAGTATGTTCTACTTTTATTGGACTTTTATTAAAATAATTTTGTACTTGCTAGACAGTTGTATTTAATTTCATATATAAAAAAAAACTTATATTGATATTTTAAAAATCACAGTAACCTTTATTTTATCATATCTGCTTATCGTTCTTACGTTCTAATTTATTGAAATGATAATAGTATTGCAGCGATTTTCTTTTTAAATGTTTTTATTATCGGCTATTAAATTTTATATTAAAAATATATAATTTTTTTATTTAATATACCATTCTTTCTTAGTTTTTAAATGTCCAGATTTTCTTCTACCCAATGTTGCATTTAATTTTTCCATAAAGTGCTTTTGAATTTTTATTTTTTAAAACGTTAATGTTAAATTTTATAACTTTTTTTCAGTTTCACCGAAACACATAAGTGATAAATTGCAATTCTTTACTTTATTGGAAGGTTTTTTTCCCTTTCTTTTCATTAACACTTTTTAAAAAGAATTCTGACTAAAGATTTCATATCTCAAATACCTTAACTTGCACGGGTTAATTAGAAAAGTAAAACAATCCAGCTTGTAGCATAAAATTTTTAATAAGAATCATTTTTAAATAATATTTTGAGTAACTTTAAGTGAACAATAAATTAGACTCTAAGGAAAGAATGTTAATTTTTTCTTGATATTTCTTAATACAGTTTATTGTTATAATTATTTACTTCTTGCCGAACTATATATATGTTACGGTAAAAGTGATTAATCTGGCGATTATGTATAATTACATGTGTGATTATTTATAATCACCACTAAATTTGATAAATTATTAAATATTTATAACTTTAACCCATAAGTTTATAAAAGTTTATAAAATCCTCAACTCGTAATTGGGAAAGTAATAAATTCAGATCATTTTGTAGAGTAACGATATCTTAATTTGAAAAAATAAATATTTTTAAATAATATTAAAAATTTTCGTTCTTAAGAATTAAAAAAAATCATGATGACTCTAAAAATAAAATTTACAATAATATTTCAATTTAAAAATTTAAATAAAAGTGGTCCTTTTTAAATTAAAACGTTTTTCTGAATTT
>BMAW01099139.1:0-51862 GCA_019974015.1 Nephila pilipes | reverse complement strand
TATATATATATATATATTTCTTTAACATTGTTTTCCTTTATTTTTGAGTTCTTTTAACACAAATAATACAGGAAAAAAACATAAATTTTATTAAATAAATTCTTTTCAATTATTAATTTTCTTGTTTAAAGATTGTAAATTTTTATATTCGATTCTATTCATAAAATCTTTTTCTTTAAGACTAACGTTAAAGATGAAGAATTAATTGAGGATTGAATTTAATGTGAATCTTTGCTTTACTAAATAATTCTTTTCTTGAAGTTTATAATTTGAATTTCAGTTAAAATTACTCAAAATATTATTTAAAAGTTGATCCTAGTTATTAAAAAAACATTTTTATGCTTTAAGCTGCTTTATTATGTCTTTCAATTTTTGTTATGTCAATTTCTTTGTTATGTTCTTTCTTTGTTATGTCAATATGTCGAAAAAACAGGTATATTAGATGGTAAGTAAATAAAATTCAAACCACAAGATTTCTAAACGTTATTTAATTAAGTCTAAAAAAATGTTTAATTCAGTTCAATTAGAATTAACAAAATTATTAATGATTAAAAATTCTATTTTTTGAAAAAATTTAATACCTCATACCTGATCAATGATATGAAGTTATGATATCTTAAATGATGAATTTAATTTCTTTAAGAATAAATACTTAAAACTTTCGACATTCGTTACGCGACACTGAAAATACAACACTAATGGCCAGAAAATTATGTAAATTTCAGGGTAGACGCACGTCACCGAGTTATGCAAATGATGTGAAAATGCGAAGCTCTCCAGCACACATTAAAGAAGGTTTGAGGAAAGGAATCTGCAGACTGTTCAGTTTTCATGCCGTTACTTTTGCAAAGGAAAATCGTTGTAGAAAAATTGTTCTTGTCTCAGAGGACACGTATAATAGCAGAGAATGCCAGGTCATCGTCAATGGAGGCAGGTTCAGCAGACAGACGATTTTACGAGGGGATGGTGATCGGACTGAGAAGGGCAGGTTGGTCCATTCGGCAAATTTCAGCTGACACACACCTGAACACGTCCACAGTGCACCTGGCTGGGGCGAAGATGTTTGGAACAAGGAAATGTGGCAAATTTTAGAGTGTCGGTGCAGCAAAAGTGACGTCATCATACGTGGATCTACGCATCCGCCGACATATGATGGTGGACCTCGAAGCCACTTCTACCTCCATTATGCAGCATGCTCAAAACATCCTGGATATTCTTATATCGATCAGAACCATTTCCCATCGATCGGTTGCTAATAGCCTCCACTCATAACGTCCGTTAAGAAGACTGCCACTGACCCCACAGCATAGACGTCAACGTCTGCAATGGTGACAGGCTCGAGCGATGTGGACGACAGAACGGCTCAAGGTCGAATTCTCAGATGAGTCTCGCTTTTGTTTTTCCAATGATAGTCCCCGACCATCACCACTAATCTACCATGGCCAAGCCATTTAGCAGCAAGATAACACCAGTCCGTACATTGGCTAACATGCTCTGCAAGTACCCGAGTGTTTCCTTGGCCACCTGTCTTCCCGGATGTCTCACCAATCGAACATATTTGGAACTTGATTGGACGTTGTTAGCTTAGGTTGCCACTACCGCGTTCACAAGATGAAGTGTGGCAAATGGTTGAGAGAGAATAGACAGCTATCTCTCAGGAGACAATCCGCACACATTTCGGGTCTGCACTTAGACGGTTTGTTGAATGTGTTACCTCGAAATGTGGTCCGACAAATTATTCAGTACACTGTACAGTCGCTCTATTTATAAGTGTATAACGCCACTTATAAATAGAGGGTAAACGCCACTTTATAAGTGTATCACTTATAGTTCACAATTGTCTTTCTTTTTGCTTATTTTCATCACTTTCTACGAATATGTTCTTCTAAATGTTGCATTTACACTGTCACAGTGGTGCTCAAAATTAAGAGAATTTGCATATTTTGTAGATTTTCGTGAAAAGAATTGAACGAAATGTAAAAATACTGTTTCGAAATAAAGATGCAAATCTTGTACGTCAATTACGTAAGCATATATGTGTATGGAGGCGGAACTAGTCGAAAAACAGGATTTATAAGAGCGCGTGCCAAAATCCTCCTTTCGTCCTCAAAAAGCACATTTCGCCGAATTTCTTTGTGGTTTTTTTTTTTTTTTGCTGCAATCGCTTAAATTAAAATTCAAACAGTAAAAGTGAGTAACAACCAACGTTTAGAGGATGGAACGAGGTGGTGAATTGTGGGTAGGCTAGAAGCATGCCAGTCTCAAATCCAGACTTGCTGAGAATTCGATTTAACGCCCAGTGTCGTGTCCAGCTTATCGAAACAGTTTTAGGAAACCAGATTCGTTGAGAGAAATCCTGGGCAAGAACGTCCAAGATCCTTGACGGCCAGAGATCACCATTTGTCCATTACAGCGAGGTGTGTAATAGGGATGCTACAGCTTCTCAAGTCTTTCATGAGTTGTATGCAGACACAAGAACCCGAGTTTCAAGGGTGACTGTTTCCAGAAGACTTCAAGAGAGAAGGTTGTTTGAAAGCAGACCTCACAGACTTGTGTCCCTCTCAGTTCTGCGAACAGGAGAATTCACTTAAAATGATGCAGGCATAATACAGATTGGAGTATGAATCAATGGGTGACCGTTCTCTTCACTGATGAGTCCCCGTTCCGCCTAACCAGTGATTTTCGCCATACTTTCATATGAAGAGAACCAGCGACCCCCTACTGCCCTCTAATGTCCAAGAAGTGATTCGCTAGATGTATTGTACAGCTAGATCTCTAGACTTCAATCATATAGAGCATGCCTGGGACGCTCTGAAGAGGGCAATTGCAATTCGCAAGCCTCTTCTGAGAATCATTCAAGACATGAAAGACTCAGCGTTGCTGAGTGAATGGGACCAATTGCCTCAGGAACTCATAAACTCCCTTATTTCCAGCATAAAATCACGCTGCGAGGTCTATATATCTGTAAGAGAGGACCACATACCTCCTATTAACCCATATTTTTGGTTCTATTCTGGAACTGCTGTTTCATACCTTGCGACTCCAATCAGTGTTACGCACGATAATGCGTGTGTATTATAACTGTTGAATGTTTTTTTTTTTTTTTTGGTATTATATTAACCCTATGTACACACCATATTTCAATAAAATCTGTCCAGTAGTTCTAGAGATAATCGACCAAATCGGAAAATTCTCTTAATTTTGAACACCAGTGTGTGTGCGTATATATATATATCCTCTGGTTCGCAAAACTTATGCAACAACGTAAATTTTAGGCAGATAGCCATGAAATTGCAAAAAAGAAATTATTGCGATCAGTACAATGAACACTTAATTCAGTAGAATGGTGATGCATATGCGAATGTCAGGAACAAAGCGTCATAAACGACGTGAGTGTACGCAAAATGCGTGCAGTCGGCGAGCGCAGCTCAAGACTACAATAAAAGGAAGAACGGAGGCGCAATTAAAGACATTCGCTTCGAGTGCAAGTGAGTTCTAGAAATATGGCTTTCTAGAAATATGGCTAGAAGGAATCACCTGGACGACTTCACACTTGGAAAAATGATCGGAAAGCAGAAGGAGGGGCGTAGTGTAACAACTATAAGTGAAGAATTCGGAATCAACAAAAGAGTTGTTTCGCGCGCTTGGAAAGCCTTCCAAACCATAGGTACAGCTGTTAGAAAGATCGGCGATGGCCGCCCTAGGAAAACAACTTCAGTGGATAATCGATATATCGTTCTGCAGGCGAAAGAGCCCGATGCTAGTCAGCAAGCTCCATTGTTTTACAAATGTGTTCAGCAACAGGGCGACAAGTGTCGCGGTTTACTGAGACCAGACAACTTCACAAAAGTGGCCTATTCGCCCGCCGACCTTAACGCTGAATCCCTTTGAACATTGGCCATCGGCGGCAATGTTTAAAGTGGTGTAAGGAGCACAAATACTGGACATCTCATCAATGGAGTCGTATCCTCTTTACGGATGCAAGTCATTTCAGTGCCCCAAGCGATTCTCAACGCCAGTTGATTTGGAGAGAGTTCGGGACAAAGGTTTCATCCCAATAACATCACGGATAGAGACCATTACGGTGGTCCTGGAGTTGTCTTCTGGGGAGGCATTATGCTGAACGGATAGACTGAGCTTTACGTTTTTGACAGAGGTTCTGTAACCGGAGTTCGCTATTGTAAGGAGGTGATCCTTCCTCATGTGCGTCTGTTCCGAGGCGCTATTAAACCAGACATCGTTTATATGGATGACAATGCACGGCCACACCAGACTACTGATGTTCAGAAGCTACTGGAAAGTAAAGATATAACTCGAAGCGTTATATCTCCACTTTGGGCCAGCGTTCTCCCCTAATTTAGAACATGTGTGGTGTGCGCCTTGCGGCACGATTACATCCTTCGGGGAACACCCAAAAACTAAAACAGATGCTGATTGAGGAATGGGCACTCTTACCTCAAGAACTGTTGGACAATCTGGAGATGAGCATGGAGAAACTGTGCGAAACAACCACTGCAGTAAAGGGCGGGCATATTCCATACAAAGGAACATCTGCTTGGTGTTCTTCCTCTTGGATAGACAATCATGTGTAAAAATAATATGAGTTCAATTTAGCCTTTTTTTTTGTTTGATTCTACACTACATACATTGTATTCATTTTTGCGCAATTATGCTTTCGTCATCGTTTAAGTATAAAATGATGTCTCTCATTTCTGAAATTCATGTCTCTCATATGATTTCTCGACGAGTTATATCAAAAAAAGCCTCTTGCTTAAGTTTTGCGTATATATATATATATATATATATATATATATATATATGTGTGTGTGTGTGTGTGTGTGTGTGTGTGTGTGTGTATTTCAGAGATGAACTTTAATAATATCAAAAAACTAAATGTATATCTTTCACAATATGTTAATGCATAAAATACGATCTCTTTCATTTATAATTTAACATTTACGAATAGAAAATGAGCTTGTTTGAGTTATTGAAACTCATATTTAAATATTTCGGATAAAATGTTAAAGAAGATTAAAATACAATATTTTTACCAAAAAAATATTAAATCATAAATATAACTGTATAAATAATAAAACTATTATCAATATAGTATTGTCCACATAAATGTCAAGATAAAGTCTTTAAGCAAATGCAAGGAGGTCCATCCCGGAGTATGCCCTTAAATTGCTTACTAAGATTTTTATTAAATGAAATATGATTATCTTAAATACCAGATCAATAAGAAACGTAAGCTTCTCAAAATATATCACTCTATCTGAATATGTAGAGTAATATATTTTAAGTCAATATTTATCAAATAGGCGTGAAAGTACTTTAATCATGTTTCTTGCATCTACTGGGTTGAAGAGACTTTTAAAATCATAGTTATAAATATAATTTTTTATTTGTCCTTCATTGATTCATTGTTAATTAACATCGTACTTAGGAGCAACAGGAGGGCTACTGATGATGATTTTCGTAATTTTGGACCTGAGGACGACATTTGATCTGTCAACCCCTTCCTCAAATTCCTACATCACACCAACGGAAAGATTTAGAGTCTCGATATATTTAACGTGCATCAATGCCACTAGGGGGGTTATATATATATATATGTACAGTGATTTTTTTTTAAAAAAAATGTTCTTTTTCTTCAATACTGGGAACTGGGACTTAATTTCAAATCTAATTCGAGTTTAAAAATTATGTAGTTTACATGTATTGGATTGTCGAAGAATATGAATGAGGAGGAGAGAATGAAATGTTTTTGAGTCATATGGACGTTATTTTTTTTAAAAAAAAATATCTAGGAGCCTATGATGTGGGTAGGGGTGCTGGGAGAGGGAGGCAAATTCGTGAGTTAACCTTGCCATCTGTCAGTGGTTCAAAATTATTTAGCATATTGTCATTGTTAATTGACCCTTTGAGTTGGGCAAAACTAAGCAATTGAAAACGTTCAAATGTTAAGTATGTTGAAACTAAAAAAATATGGTTTTATAAGCAAACATTTTTTTTCATGTAACATATTAAATATGGGTTAGTGACAATTATGCCTTTCGGAATCTAAAGAATCAGACACTCCCAACGCAACTATTGAGACGACCTAAACGTAGCACTTCCCCCCCCACACACACAGTTAATATTGAGACTCCTTCTATCTCAATAGATGTTTTGTGTTTGCGTTCCAATTCTTTAACATTGGGTGTAGACAGCCTTAACGTGAAATTTGTCCGAATATGTTTTTACTCCTTTGATCGTTGAAATTAATAATTAAACATTCTGTTTTTATAGAAGTAATATATATACAGTGAATATTTAAACCACTTATATTTTTCCAGATAGAAGAATGACGCTTCTTGCTGCAACCAAGATTTTATTAATTCTGTTAATGATTAATTGTTCCTTGAAATGGTGCTATGCAGTACCGATACAGAACGATGAAAATGCTTCTTCTACCATAACTGAAGATCCATCAGCAACACCAACGGATCAACCTTCTACAACCACGACAATGGGGCCATCGGTGAGACATATAATTCATATATTAATCACATTCATCTCTCAACTGCAATACCTTTTTAAATTTCGGTTAAATTAATATCGTTATAGCGATACCCAAGGACTACTAGTGAAAAGCATAATATTTTAAACCAAGTCAAAAGACGAAAATAATGTCCGAGCAGTTACCTCACCCTCCTAACTTTGATTCCGCTTGATGACATCTAGGCCCAGTTCCATTTAAAGTGTAGTAACCCAATTTTTTCACCTGCTTAGTCTTTGGTGAATCAGAGCTAAAACTCGCGATTTGATGTGAACATCATCAACCTGGAAATCTTGTCTATCGACATATTGGGTTAATAACATCAAAACTCTTAAACATCATTGTACTCTTAAAATTGGCTAAACAGGAAATACTCTCAAAGAAAATAAAACGGTTTGAAAATAAATTTTTATCACTCAAATATCAAATGGTAACTTTTCTCTTATGCACCTCAATAGCCCTAAAACAATACATCTGAAAATCCTGAAAGGGAAAAAAGACAATATCAATATTATTCTTCATATTTTGAACATTAATGCAGAACAAATTGAGTCAATCCCCAAATTGATGTATTTCGTGCAGCTTCCGTATGAAATTTACAGATGAATTTGGATTTTAAAAGATAAAAAAAAAAAAAAAAATTTAACCAATTCCTATCATAAGAGGATGATAAAATGGTGAAAATAGTCCCTCCCCCCCCCACTTATTTTTTTTTATATAATATACTACTGATATATTATAGCAGGTCAATTGAAAAGTCCCCGGCCTACCATAGTAAAACCCATTTTTTGGCAAAATTAGTTTTTTTTTATTCAACATAATTCCCTTCAGGGCTGATACACTGGTTATAGCAACCCTCCAACTTTTCGATACCATTTTTGTAGTACGATTTGTCCTTTGCTTCAAAATAGGCCTCAGTTTCGGCGATCACCTCTTCATTCGACGAAAATTTCTTCCCAGCGAGCATTCTTTTGAGATCTGAGAACGGGAAATAGTCGCTGGGGGCCAGATCTGGAGAATATGGTGGATGAGGAAGCAATTCGAAACCCAATTCATGGATTTTTGCCATCGTTTTCACTGACTTGTGACACGGAGCATTGTCTTGGTGAAGCAGCACTTTCTTTTTCTTCAAATGCGGCCGTTTTTCGTTCTTCAAACGGTCCAATAACGCTATGTAATAGTCGCTGTTGATGGTCCTTTCTTTTTCAAGGGAGTCAATGAAAATTATTCCATGCGCATCCCAAAATACAGACGCCATAACCTTGCCAGCCGACTGCAGCGTTTTCCCACGCTTTGGAGCGGGTTCATCGTGTGCAGTCCACTCGGATGACTATCGATTGGACTTCGGAGTGAATTGATGGAGCCATGTTTCATCCATTGTCACATATCGACGCAAAAACTCGGGTTTATTACGCTTGATCATCTTCAAACACTGCTCCGAATCATCAACTCGTCGTTGTTTTTGGTCAAAAGTGAGCCCGCGCGGCACCCACTTTGCACATAGCTTTCTCATACCCAAATATTCGTGAATGATATGATGTTCACGTTCAGTTGATATCTTTAGAGTGTCTGCTATTTCATTCAATTTCAATTAACGGTCATTCAAAATCATTTTGTGGATTTTTTTAATGTTTTCGTCGGTAACAACCTCTTTTGGGCGTCCACCGTCTTCGGTGCTCATTTCACCACGTCTAAACTTAGCATACCAATCCTTGATGGTTGATTTTCCTGGGGCAGTGTCCAGAAACTCGGCATCAAGCCAAGTTTTTGCTTCAACTGTATTTTTTCCCTTCAAAAAGCAATATTTTATCAACACGCGAAATTCCTTTTTATCAATTTTTTTTCACAATAACAAAAGTTGTTTCACTCAAAATGCTATAATTCACAAACTAATGATCCGACAGCTGTTAAATTTGTACACGCATTTTTTGAGGGTTAGGGCTAACTAAAAAATATATGGATTTAATTCTAGTAGCGCCATCTATGTGTCAGGCCGGGGACTTTTCAATTGACTTGTTATAAAAAAATCTATAGTTATGAATGAGGCAAAAAACCAAAATATAACATCTAAAGCAAGAATCACGAAAAATATCTCTTGCTTTCAAGAGTAAATCATATTTTTTCTACATTTACAGCAAAAGCACTGGTCATATGCCAAGCTTTAGATGATTTAACTGAATTAAACAAAAATCTGTTCACTCTGTCAAATAGCTATTCTGTGCTATCTGCATTTAAAAATTACGTTACTAAAACGTCAAAAATCCTTCATAGATAAGGGTGAAAGATTTTTATAAAATTACATTTTCATAATCAGATGATGATACTTTGGATTCCGGCTCACTAGAAAATTTCTTAGAAAAAACAAGCGGACAGTTTCGCAAAACCAATAACGGAGTTCCAATGGAATACGCCGACTGGATTGCCTCAGAAGACATCAATAGCAATATTTTCAAAAACAGAGTGAAGAAAATAAATGAAAATTTTTATCCAAGCAAATATTTCGAAATCTTAGGAAACATTCCACCCAATCACATAATATTCTATTGGACAAAAAACATGAGAGAGGAAATACTAAGCACTGAATCATCAGCAAAATGTTCATAATTTCAGTACCTTTACCCAAATTCACTTTAAATGATAATTCGAAGTATAGTGTATCAACGATTTGGGACATACGAGTTTTCTTTTGTAATAAATAAGCATTCTCCTAAAATCACCTCTGAATGTTCTCACAGACCCGCAACGCAATATTACTTTTAAAGAAATTTTAGAAAATGTAGTAGTAAATAAGTAAGTAATCAGAACATTTTTCCAGAAGATAAAATATTTTGATATCTGTTGAATTAAAAGAATATTTTAACAGGTATAATAGTCTTTGTTGCTCTATATTCCATAAAACAACCAATCAACAACTATGTCATATTTATAATCAACAATATGATATTAACTGAACTGCTGCTCCTTATCCCTCACAATCCTATCAATAAACGTATATATTAAAATTGTAAATTTATGTAACTGAACTTTTATAATAGCTTCCCCAAACTTTTGAAGATGTTTTCAGAGTATGATTTCGAATTGAATCTGTATAATTTAATGGGTATTTTTAAAGCAATAATAAAAAATAATAATAATGTTATACTTATAAATGTTACTTATCTTATGTTAAGTTCATTTTGATTTTATTTTTAAGTTTCGCACAAAATAAAAATTCTACTTCAGCATATGCAATACAGATTTCAAGCAATGCGCCCCCCCTTCGAATAAAAGAAAAATACAGATGAATGGTTGCTAGTCTTTGTATCGATATTATTTCACGAACATCTACAGGATTGAAAAATAAATAATGTTCCATAACTCTATTGAGATCTTGTGCAATATGAGTTCGAGTAAATTTATTCTTCGGCATAATATTAGCTCTGTTTTCAGTGAAGAGTTCAAAGAAATCGAAAGCTCTGCTATAAGTGAAATAGATCTAGTGTGTGATTTGTTTATACAAGATATTTACAAATAAAAATCGCGACTTTGAAGAGCTACAATTACAGAACTAAAGAAATTACTACCTTTTTCTTTAACAAGCTAAATCAAAAGTAGCGTTTTAAAGTTCATAAAACTGTAAATGTTTAATGAGCTCACTACCAAAAACAAGAACGATATCCATTGATGCGAAAGGAATGATGGGTCGCAAAGCAGATGACTAACTTACTCTTAATCAATAGCCCCAAGAAAACCCGATTTTAATCCACTCTGCCATTTCTTTTTTTCTTACATTTGGGGCTGCTTAAAAGATAAAGCGTAACGTCGTAAACGAAATATAAATAATTTGTAAATATATATTCTCCTTCGTCTTCCTCTCTCCCCCAACATCTAATTGGAATTTGTATTGCATATTGTAGCATCGTAAAAAGGTTACTAAATACAGTAAAGCTTCATAAAGTCGGATTAATTGGGACCAGAGCCGGTCAGGGATACCGAAAGAATCCGGGGTCTTCACGGACGATATAGATGTCTTCACCCCTACTCACCCACCTATATATACAGATTTAACACACCACACCATCGACCAATCACAGACCGCGCTCTCACTGCGACCAGACTGAGCAAGCAAGCAGGAATCCAATAGGACTACTGCTGCAATAACCTAAGCCTAATTCAAGTACTTCATCTTCTAATTTTTTTAAACAACACTAGTAATTATAACTAGTGATATTATAATTATAATAATCATTTATGCAGCAATAATTATCGTTTAAACAGCATTTATCTCAACTTTAATTTAATTTCAAAGCTATTGCACTGTAACATTATCTTATTTTATTAATATTAAATCCTTAACTTCTGGGCAAGTGTAAAACCAAAATTCAGTCTCACCACACATAATAGCCATTTCATAGGGGATAGAAGTCCGAGAGGGTTAAGTTCTTCGAAAAATAGTAGTCGCTATAAATGTCTACTTTGTGAATAATAAAATATCGCTTAAAGTTGTTTTATTGCCTATTTTCCATTTAAACTGTGTAGCATCTTATGTCATTAGTCATTGGTGATAAGAGATAAACTAAAGTTTTGTAAATCTTGCTAACAATACTTGTAAGCCCCCCTCTCCCTCACACCAGTTTTTCTTTAAAAGTTATCAGTACAGAATTTTTTTTCAAAGTACGTGGATGCAACAAATGTTACACTTCTCGAAAATAAAAAAATAATAATAAAAGGTTATTTGTGCAAACCGATCCGGGTTACCAGGAAACTGAGTTAAAAGGAACCAATTAAGGAGATTTACTATCAATCTAAATAGCAATTTATAATTATTATGTTTTATGATCGTTGCTTAAAACTCTATTTACTTTAAGGGAGAAATGCAGATTATTTCCTTCAAATACCAATAGAATTCCAACAGTTTAATTGAAAATGCCACACACTTTAGAATAAGTAATTTAACTCACATAAATGTATTTTAAAGGCAACACTTTTTTGAAGAAAGTAATACAGTATTTGGAGTTAATAGGTAAAGATAGATGAGAAAGAGAGAGAGAAATATATATGCGTACGCTTCGATAAATACCCGTGTTGGAAATGAGGTATTAGAAATAGAAAGCAAATAATTCGAGATAAAAACCAACGTTTTTATATAAATGACAAAGTATATTAATTATTATACATTAAATTCAAAACAAACACGTGATAAACACATAAAAAATTTAATTATAATTTCAATTTAATCAATCATTTATTGAATATTTTTTACAGAAAAATTTTACAACACATACAAGCCTTTCCTTCTTAGTTTCCAAATATTTTTGGATTACCAGATCTAACCGCGTGGAGGTGAGGTGAGGTGAGGCTAATTTGAGTATGATTGGCTAAGTGTAGATAAATCTACATGTATTACGCGTCATACAATTCTAGATCCAAAAACGTGACAAAACACAAACGAACTTTATTATTTTTTAAAGAACACGAAAACATTGCACAGAAATAAGAATAATTTTTTTAAAAAAAATTCTGAAATTATTTTAACAGACAAATATTTATTATATAATGCCTTATTAATATTTTCATCATATTTTTCTCATTCTTAAGGCCTATATTAGCCTATATTCATATTAGCCTATATTGCACCACATCCTTCATAAATCTATCGCATAATTAAGCAATGGATACAATAAATTCTTTTTCAGATTAAGTTATTTTTAGCAATTTGCGTAGACTAAAAAATTACGAATGGAGCAAATAAAAGTTATGTATCTAATAGATTTTACTCATTCATGATTTCTAGTCGACATGCCAATAATTTAAATTCTACTTTCTTAGTACTTCTGAAATGCTGTAAATCAAATTCTAGAAAACATAATTTTTAACTTCAAATTTTACTTGAAAAGAGACATTTGTGAGCGTATTAAGAAATTCATAATACTCATAAAATCAAAACATGCATTTGAAAGCTTGTAAGTCATTCTATTAAAAATGGGAACCAGAATTCAGAAAAAATCATTGTGATATGACAAGGCGCCAATTATTAGAATCTTTCTTTCATGCGAATGATTACTGACTAAAAGTCAGCAACCCTTACTATCTTCCCTTTGTGAGTAGAAAATTTTTACGATACCTCATGTGGCGTATGTGGAATTCCCGGTGTTCCCAGAGGGGGAAAGAAATTTTTTCCTCAATCTTAAAAGCGCCGAGTGGAAGGGATATTTTGACTTATTAAAATTATTGAAATATTTGTTAAAACTTGTCGCAAATGTCTACATATTGCATTGTTAGGCGAGTAAGAACGATTCCCAAGGTTTCAGAGTTCTAGCTTGATGGAAAGTGCATTAAATTAACGATCGAAAATTTGATGACACATACACCAAGTGAAATTCAGAAAACCGTTGTAATAAAATAGGACTTCTGATGATGGAATTATCCAGTTATCTTTCCACCTTTTTCTAAGAAGTCGATGAGTAATATGCCCTTTGCATCTTTGGAGTAGATTCACCGGATATGCAACCCATTATTTTGATTGTTGCTTGGTTTCCGATGAACGATGAAGATTCTAAATTTCATTGACGGTGAAATTTTGACGTAAAATGACGACAACTCGACGCGGCAGCAAACAAAGTTAACCAATGAATCAGAATCAGGTTTATTTTGATGCCGTTGAGCAGAACACAAAGCAATGCCTTCTGTCGTCAAAAACTTGTACTTTTTGAGCCATCCTCATATATAAAGAGGGTAAAGAGAAGGAGGACATTTTATATATTATTTCAATAAAATAGTTAAAAATTTCCCACACGCTGAAATGTATATATTGACTTCGAAAAGTAGCCACGATTCTAAACTATTCTTCTGTCATATAACTACAGCTGATTAATAATTTATGTAATGACTAAGGAATGGCTATAATGTATAATTAAAATTAATCCTTTCTTACAAAGAGTAATGTTTAATAAAAAAACAATGAATGATATTTCTTTACTTTTAATTATTATTTCATTTCTAATTCTTACCTTCTTCATTAGGTATTTTGTTTTCAAAATTTTTGAATTTGTGTACAAAAAATTACATTTCTTTCTCTTTTTTTTTTTTTCCAGACAACAATGGATCCGGAGAAAGCAATGAAAATGCTTCTTTGGTTTATGCTTGAATCTATACACGAAATGTGAAAATTTGCTTCTTCGATTTCAATTTAAGCAAGAAGGAAATTATTTTATACCTCTATATAATATATTTTATATAACTTGTATTCTATATAGATTGAGTTTAGAAAAATCAGAACCCAAAGACGCATTTTAGAAAAAGAAAATATTGTTCTATTTTCTTATTATAGCTATCGTGAAATTTGTGCTTCTATCAAAGAATGTGCATAGTTGTTAAATTTAATAAAAGTACTCAAGTCAGAAAATTATTGTGTTTTTTATTCAGTTTTTGCCCATGCTTTTAAAATTCGCACTTTTCTTGAAATTAATTTTTAATTCATGACATTTAGTTTAAAATATCTGACTGCACATTAACAAGTAAATAAAAGTGAAAACCTTTTGAAAGACTTTTATAATTCGATAAAACCGTTAAGAAACTTCGTATACACTTACTGCTCTGTATATATTTTACGAAATGAGAGTTCTAGTAACTAAATAAATTCTTAGTCACATCAAAACTAAAAATAATTCACTTGAAATGGGAAAACATCGATCTTTATTCTACTCTACTTTCAGTTTTGAAAACGTATTAGAGCATGGCTCACTGATTGATTGATTCTTTATTAACGTCGCGCTCAGAAGCAACACGATAACATTAAGAGCTTGCCTTCAAAAAGTTAATCGAGTATCATAACCCCAAGGCACCTCAATGATATTTTTTTCCATGGAGTTAACTGTCTATGGCGAACACGGGTGACGCGCCCTCGGGATACCCTAAAGATCCTTCTCTATGTTCGACCCTTCTTTTCGTCAGCTAATTTTTATCTTTCTTTCCGTTTTTTGAACGTCTTTTTCACGGTTTACCTTGTTTGGCACAGCATGGCCACATGAAGCTGTTGCGCTATTAAACACCATCGTCCCTCATACTATAAACAACACAAAGCGAAGGACAACAAGACGTAATTTTGAAGCTCGGTCACGCGACGAGGACGACACCTGAGCCGATACCCCCCCCCTAGTTTGGGCATGGCATTGCGGATACATACGAAGGTATTCACCAATGACATGGTCATAACATAAGAGCAAGATAAAAATGGGTGGTTCGCCCAGGTCTCTATCCGATTTGAAGGATTAAAGTTAAATTTTTCATGAACTCGATCCGAATTTTTCCAATACTGCCAACTTTACTGTAGCATGTACGTAGACCGTACAGTAGCATGTACGTTTATTCGATTAGTTCTCTTGGATCTTGAAAATTCTATGATGTATCCTTTGTACAATAGATCAACAGCTATTCTCTTCAGGTAAAAACCGATTCCTTAAAGTACAATACTGATAAAACTTTGTAACTATTCACAAATATAATATTTCAAACTTTTATTGACTCTTTAATGACAATAAAAATTGAAATTTTAATTTACATTCATTTTAGTATTATATTACATTTTATTTAACTATTTTGAAATTAAATTTTTATTTTAACTTAAGTTTTATTCGCTCTAACAGTTATTTTAAGAATAAAAAACTATTTGTGATTTCATTGTCAATATATTTAAAGTTATTAGTTTTATTTAACAAAATAATTGTAATTTTTAAAATACGAGATATTATCCAGCCATAGTGGATTTTTTCTCGTAAATAAGGGGGGGAAAAAAACCCGCAGTAGCGGGATCTAACTCGGAACAGTTTGCTGGCAAGAGAACGCGTTACTGAATAGGCTGTATTGTAGTCGCGGGAACTTAGTTAAAAATTAATAAATAACGAGCGCTAAAACTTTAAGTCGTTTTTCGTGGTATAATAGACTTGGGATATAGTGTGCTTTTTACTAATTTTAGAAGTGGATACCCTTTGCGTACACTACCAAGTCACATCCTTAGCAGAATTTCTCAAGTTATGCCCTTTCCTTGTAAGATACAAAATATTTCCTTTTACATTTTAAAACACTATCATAAGTAAGTATCCGCGTAGAGACAGACTGAAAGATGTGTCCAGATATTTTGAAATTGAGAATCAACATATTAAAAAATAAAGCAAATACTTTTTTTTATTTATATAAATTTGACAATTCTATTCGTTTTTGGCCTGCGATCGATTACACCGATTAGAATAACTTTGCTCCAAATTTCTTTATTGAAACTCGCTGGGTGCTCAAGGCATTATAATTCAGAAAATAAAACATACAGTCTAACAAAAAATGGGAGAAAATAAAATTTTGAATTACCGTAGCACTAGAACAACACGAGGACTATATTCGCCAGACCTCATAATTTTGAAATATAGTCAAAAGACATATGTGAACGGTATTTAACTCTTTCATACCACATCAAATCACGAAAGACTTAGACTCAGTTTTATTTAACACGACACAACTTTCGTTATTCGGCATGTCATATCTTTGATGTATTTTTGACTCACTGTATATTAACGATGCATTTAGAAGTAACCCGAAAACTCTTGAGGACGACTTCGTAATTTTGAACCACGCTCAAGTGACAAGGAAGATACCTGAGCTGACATCCCCTTTTTCAAAGCAACGGAAGGACTTAAAACCTCGACAGATTTAACATGCATCACCCCCGCTATGCAAGTCTTAAGTGGCATCAGGACTTTTCATTGCGACTCGACGAAAACAACGTCGGTAGCGAGCTCGCGACCATGACCACTCGGCTACCGCATCTTTAATGAAATCGGGACTTCACCCAATGGCTTATTTAAACATTGCCAGCCATGAGTTTACAACCATGATCGCCGAAATACTGTGCTTGTAGACAACAAAGAGAATCGGTGGGTCCTGATAATAATTATAGAAGCTTTTAAATACGGCACCGAAAAAAAATCGAAAATAAAACTGACGAGTAAGAAAGGATTCGGAGAGAGACATGAAAATAATCGGGTCTGTTAATCGCACAGCAGCTAATAAATTTTGAATAATCCTGTTCAACGTCGATTTCTTATTGTAAAATTTTTTTAACAAATTTCAGTCGTATCGAACCAGTTTGGCTACTGGTAGACAGTTAAATAATATGATGTTATGGTAGAGTTATATGCCGCTAGTGTCAAATATGGCTACGATGCACCAAATAATGTGTAAATGTGATCTAGATGTTTGAAAAAACAGAAGGGAAAGAAAATTACTCGATAAGGAGGAGGGTCGAAAATAGAGAAGGGTTGCTATAACCCGGGGGTGCGTCCCCCATGTTTACCGCAGTCAGGAAACCTCATGGGAAAGAGACAGATCAATAGGGGGTCCTCAGGGTCATGATTCTAGTACCTACCTAAAGAAGATAATTCTCTGAGTGCTGGTAGACAATTAACTCTTTAATGCCAAGCTCATTTCATATGGCATGCCTATCTGGCCAACATGAATTTCTTCAAGCATTGAATATTTTGGTGAAATATTAATTACAAATGACAAGTTAATTTGGGTAATCATTCGTAATGCATTTATTTTACTGAGGTCATCGTTGACTACCATGGCACTGAAATAATGTCATTTGGTATTTTATTTGTTAATTCTTGTTACGATAATCCGTTATCTCCACTGCTATTTTATTTGTATTATTTAATATTAATATGTGTTGTAATATCATTCTTGTTGAGTGCGTCGAACCATCAGCTAGTAATATTTATTGTACTTTTATCCTGTATATTAATTTTTACATTTGCGATTCTGTATGTAATTTTTAGTGAACCCTAAAATTAATATGACGAGAAGTAAAGATCATGCCTCAAATAATTCGATGACAATTTATTTACACCAGAAGTTCACATTTTTTTCAATTGCGATCCTTTTCCGTATAACATCTGAAAAGCAGTCAACTGTCTGGATAATTGGTCTGAAACTAATCCGAATGAAATAAAACACTTTTTGGGATTGATCATATGTATAGGTTCAGTTTTTTTTTTTTTTAACGTCGCACTAGAAGCAACACGGGGGCTACTGGCGACGGACCTCGTAATTTTGAACCACGGTCAAGTGACGAGGACGACACCTGCGCTGGCACCCCCTCTCCTAACATCATAAGTATAGGACTAGCGAGATTACCTCAAATTTATCTACATCGAAATACAGATGAAGAATATGATCATACATTTCCCCGTACAGTGATGTCAAAATATGATTTAATTTACTTTTAAGGTTCGTTCGTTTTAGTAAAAATGAAGAAAATAACCCTAATTATCGACTGTGTAAAATTATTCAAATTCTGCATATACTAAATAGTAATTTTAAAATATATTAAAATCCAGAAGTGTTATGCAAAGAGCTCGAAAAGGCACTAATGTTATGCAATCATTCGTGCCTATTCGAGTGAGTGAATGTTAAGTTTATTGGCGCAAGAACCAAATGTGGCTATGCTGCGCCAAACTAGATTCAATTGTGTTCCAGACGTGAAAAAATTGAAAAAAGACAAAAAATTGGTTGACAAGGAGGGTGGAAAATAGAGAAGGATCGCTAGGGTAACCCTGAGGTGCGTCACCCATGTTTACTTAAGACAGTAAACCCCATAAGAAAGAAAAAAGATCTCTAGGGTGCTTCGGGGTCATGATGCCCGTACTTACCTAAAAAAGGCAAGTCCCCGAGGTCATCTGATATAATACCCAGGAGTAGTGTCTTTTCGAAGACGAGAAAAAATACTTAATTACGATGTGGAGCACGATACACTTATTTCTTTCAGTCATGCACTGGAAAGGATACAAATCGTCTGCAGTTGTGATGTCTCTCTGCGAGGAAATGTCACACTATTTGTACAGATAATTGGTATACAACTATTGAGCAGGCAGAAGAGTTAATTGCCCTTTAGAAGGTACTCTACGTAAAAAAAAGTTAAGGGAATCCACAAAAGGTAATAAATCAAAAATTACAAAATGGGGAAGTAATAGCTGGAGAAAATAAAAAATGAATAACTATCTTCAAATGAAAAGATAAAAAGGATCTGTTTTGATGCTTTTTACTAAGCATTCAAAGGAAATGATGACTGCAAAAAAATGGTATTCATGTGAGAGAAACCAAAAGTAGTTGTCGCGTATTCAGTTTCGATTTATCGAATCAAATGATAGCATATAGTTCACCATTGAATAGATTGTTAAAGGACATAAAAAGATAACAATAAAGCCATTATTAAATACTTCTATTGTGAATGCATTAGAAATGTTCCAACGATAACCCACAGAAATATAGAAAATCATAATTTTCGAATGAAAATAACTATCCACTTAACGAAATGACAAGATAGTGAAACCGATGATCTTCACTACTACTGAGAAATATGCGTCATGAACACAAAAAAATGCCGGGGGAAATTGAGAGTCCCGTAGCGATTTTGTAAAGTGTGTTACGAAATAAATTGAAAAATCTAGGTAAACTAAAGACAAGAAACTGCAACAAAAAAAATATGACATATTGTGGAGGCTCCATTGGTTCATCTTTCATTTGCCTGGAGTGTTTCAATACAACATATCGCAAAATGAGCGCATATTTAACCTTGCATGTTATATATAAATTTTAAAAAAAAATTGTATGTTGCATTAATTTCTTCACACGATTTTAGTAACGATAACATTGGAAATTTTAAAAACACTGAAAATTTACTCGAATTATGCGCTTCTAGTAATCATGGTTTCGCCGGTGACCTCCATGGCATTTAAAGTGTTAAATGCGTTATTACGTGGGAGTAATAAACATTTAAGAGCTGAACTCTAAAGTAAATGCTTTCAATCACGAGAGATTATGACTGCTCCAAGGATTGTGCATCAATAGGAACCAAAAAAGGTGTGGGGGGGGGCCAACTATATTGAGTTCTACATTAAATTACATTCATCCATGCTTTATTTAGGATTCAAACTAAAGATAAACGAAAATAGATAGACTATAACCTTTAAAACAACAGGATTTAAAAACATGTCAGAAATTGATTTTTTAAGAAATTCACAGGATAGCTTAAACTTTTATTATTTTAACATCAGTACATATTTTAAAAAAAATTTACAACTTTCAATCGATTTAAACTTTCTTTCAATAAAATAACATGATTTAAAAAACAAGTCAGAAATTGATTTTTTAAGAAATGCACAGGATAGCTTAAAATCAAACTTTTATTATTTTAACATCAGTACACATTTAAAAAAAATGTACAACTTTCAATTGATTTAAACTTTCTTTCAATAAAACAACATGATTTAAAAACAAGTCAGAAATTGATTTTTTAAGAAATGCACAGAATAGCTTAAATCAAACTTTTATTATTTTAACATCAGTACACATTTAAAAAAAAATATACAACTTTCAACCAGTAGCCTGAATAAATAAATATATAATATGTCAATAAATATGCACAGTTCTCTAAATAAATAAGTATTCTTCCCATAAAACATGTTTGAAAACTCAACAATTTGCAGTAAAAGTGCAAAAACCAATGTTAAAATATTTTTTATATAGAGCTTAAATACTTTGCATAACAAAATTTGAAAAAAAAAAAAGGGGGGGGATGACAGATAGTTATTAATTAGTATCTACAGCAATACTTTTTTTTCCAAAACAAAAATTCATTTGAAAAAAATATGACATTTTATAGCAATCATTTACATATTACACTCATATATTTCATCACAGAAGCATTCACTACATTAAAGAAAGGTCTTAATTAACCATATTAAATTCATCACACTCATAATACACAACAGGGTAAAAAAAGTACAACCTAAAATCCATAAAAGGAAGCATTCTACATTAAAATTAATATATACATAAGTAGATAGTAAAAAACACCCAACATAACTCAATCGGTAAAATAAATATTTTCTGCACTAAAAATAAAAATTAACTACTATGTTTTGCAATTAAAGAATTTTTTTAGAAAATGTATGTTTTAAAATGCCAAAACTTATATATGAGTAGTTTCTTCTTTAAAAGAACTTACAAACAAATATGAAATTATGGAATTCATCAAATATGCATGTTGTACCTCAATTATATGTCTAATACTATACATATCAATACTTCTAACAAAAAATATATAATTTAAATTTAAAAACCAAATGCTGAATACATAGCATTCTAAGAAACATACACTAAATAATAAAAAAATTTCATTCTTTTTGACTCCATCGTAAAAATAATCTCATTATAGATATGAAAACTTTCCTTAGGACTCTTTTTCAACCAATTTAAAAAAAATAAATGCATGTTAAACTAACAGGATTTACTAAGATAGTGTAAATAGAAATTTGTAGTTAATTCTTAAAAAAAAATTTACTCACAAATTTGTTTTTGAATATCTCAAATTGATGAACCAGGTCATTTCATATGACAAGTCAAGTTTCTTCCATTATTTAAATTTCACTTTTTTTTATTACAGGAAAAATATTTATTGATTAAAAGAAACTATTTTTAAAAAACTTTTCCTATACTTCATAGTTGCTTTTAATATAATTTTTCAAAAAATAAATAACATTTATCAGTAATGGGTATTTATCGGGGAGGGGGGGGGATCTTTGTGACTACAATTCAACAAGAAAATTATTAAAAATATACATTAAATTATCTCATGTGCATTAATACTTTTTATTTTTTTTTAATCTTAATAATATGAAACACTCAAAGAGAAACATTAAAATTTTATGAAGGTTTATTTTTTTAAAGAAATCAACATCGATAAATAGTGAACATTTAAAAATATATGAAAATCATTGTGAATTTTTTTAAAATTAAGAATGATGGTCAAAGTAAAACAAAACTAATTATAAATATTTACAATTTAAAAATTTTAGGTTATTAGAAATATTAAACTGCCTTGTAATCAAA
Source organism: Nephila pilipes (assembly GCA_019974015.1). NCBI lineage: Eukaryota > Metazoa > Arthropoda > Arachnida > Araneae > Nephilidae > Nephila > Nephila pilipes. The sequence goes on along the minus strand of BMAW01099139.1, from coordinate 30,402 downwards.
GTATTCTTATTAAATTCTTCAAATAGTAATAATTATTCAATGAAAATAATATTAGAAACAAAAAATATATATCAATCCAAAAACCATGTTGAGAAGAAATTATGTTAAAAATTTAAATATGTAGAATGCTTATTTCAACTATAAGATTTTTGACCTCTACTACTTTAAAAAATTATTTAAAAATTAAAAAAAAAAAAAAAAAAAAGACAGCAGAATAATAAACCAAATGGTACATTATGTATGTAATATAATGTTAAAAAAGCACAAGATATTTAAAAAAGAGATGTATCTTGTTTACATTAGAAAACCAAAGTTGCTATATTTTCACAGACAGTTAAATTAATATTAATAACAGGATACAAAAGCTTCTTAAATACATTTTTCAGTTTTGCACTACGTTAAAAAAATAAAATCTTAATACGAAATTATCATTAATATTTAAATAAGATGGTTTTAAAACTACATTATAATATACATTTAAAATAAACATAAAAATATTTATCTAACAGTTATTCAAATACTCAGCTACCAGATAATTTTTATGATGTTATTTAAGATTAAAAAGGAAGGAGTTTTATATCTTTTGAAAATACACTAAAATTATAAATAATGAATGAAACAAACCACAGTAACATAATAAATTCAATAAAATTTTAAAAATTCAACTAAGTTAATTAAATCAAATAATGACTAGGCATCCAACTTGCTCTTAAACTTGTAATAAAATTTTCAAAGGTAAATTAACTTATTCTCGATAATTATCATATGTAAAACATTTTGTTGATTTATAATTCATTTAAAAATATTGATAAAAATTACAGAAATACTAGACCTTTAATAGAATATTTGTTTTTATAGGTAAGCATCTGCTTAATATATAGATATGTTGCATGAAGAACACCTTTTGATAAAAATAATAAATATTACTATAACATCCCATTCATTACAGAAAAAACATACTATTCCTGTACTGTCCCATGTTATCTATGGCTTGACGAACATAATCAGGCAGTCTTGAACCAGACTTACTTGATACACTAGACGTTGCTTTCATTATATGGAAATCTGCATATTTTTTAGCACGATAACAAGCAAGATCGGCATACAGTACAGGAGCTGGGATAGATACACTTCTATTACATTTCCCATACATATAACACAAGTGATAAGATAGCATTTGTAATTCATCTGCATCAAACATATTGTCATCGTGTAGAACAGTATAATGAGCTGGTTTGCTAGTGCCTTGAATTCCCTCATGACTATTCAAGAAATAATCAAATAAATCAGGATGGGTAATATCAGTATCAACCGTTGTACCAGGAGGAATATTACATCCTCGTCCAACTCCATCCTTTGGATTATAAGGTCGAAATCTTGTTTGATGTCTTTTTTGTACAATAATATATGTAATAGGCATTACTTTACCAATTACCTCAAATGAAGCTTTTTGGACAGCAGTAACTTCCTCATCTCGAACAGTCAAAAATTGACCTTCACTAACACCATCTCTGAAAAAAATTATTTTCTCAGGGTATTTGCCACAAGTGTTATCATAAAAAGCATTCAAGAGATTTTTAACCATATTCTTTATGTCTAAAATGACTTCTTGAGAAATTTTATTGCCATCTGGATTTTCTTGAACTCTGCATTCAACCTTATATTTTGATGGCCAAGCATCCATACTACCAACCACTGCTGCAATTGAAGGGCACCCAGACCCCCGAGGAGAATGAATTGCATCAGCTCCCAATATAATAACTGGCTTAAAAAAAACTTTTGGTCTATTTTTAAGAATGTGATTGATGCCGCCAAGTTTAATATTTATTTTTAAGCAAATATTATTAGCAATTTGGTCATTTATTCTGTTCAAAACATTATCCTCAATACATTGTGTAACAAATCCTAGCTTATAATCAGCTATGAATTTAATCTCATCATAATTATGAAAAGTATCTCTTCTTGAAAGAACTATTAATGCAAATTTCGCATTTGTTCCCAGGGCATATTTAAGGGCTGCCTCAGCGTTATCCCGTCTTCCAAAATGTTTTATTCCAAGAAATTCGCCAAAATTCAATCCAACTTTTTTGCCAGTTCTGAGAAAAGTGTCAACAAACCGATGAAGGGCATCCATTGTACAATCCTCTGCAAAATTGAGTAAAATCCAAGATTCAATACTTATTGACGTTTTATAAAAAATTTTACCATCCATTCTCCAAACTCCCCGATTATCTGGATCACAAGTATTACCACCTTGATAAAACAGTGATGGACGATCTATAACTCGACCTTCCACATTCTTGAATTTGAGATCCATAAACAATTTATAACTCTCTAGTTTTTTCCCACTCTCTTTTTTAACAATCTGAGCACTCTGATCAATTGCTTTGAATCTATCATTTGGAGAAATAGCTGTTTGTCTAATCATTTTTCCAGTTAATGCTCCACTAAGTTTACCCAATTTAGGTTGTCCTTCTAAAATTGAACAGTTTTCAAATGGTATATAAGTCTGATTGTTACTTGATCTCATAAATAGACATGGCAAGTAAGGATACATGAGTCTTTTGTATTTGATTTCAAAGTAACGGGCAATTGACATTTCTTCCCCCTCATAAGTAATTTTCATTTCTTCAGCTGTTAATTTAGATAAACCTTGAACAGTATATTTTCTAGGATAATGGAGATGTGTCACCTTGACTCTCAAACCATTCAAAGCTTCTTCTAGACGTTTTATTTCTTGAGGTCTCATTGGTCCACCACGAGAAATATCTCTCCTTAGAACATCATAGGCATAATCAAGAACAGGTCCAGCTTTATGAAACGCTTTTGCAGACAAATTAATGACAACTGCTGGACCCTTATGAGTTAAATGCAAGCTCTGATTATAACCAAACCATATTTCAAGACCTTCACCTAGTGAAATCTTATTTGGTTGATGAAGATAAAAAAAAGATCTTCCTATTTGAATTTGTAGGCTAGTTGTTTCTCGATGATTTATAATACAATTTAAAGCCATTATAAATTCACTTTGCCCATCATATGTTTTTAATAAAGAATCTAAATCTGTTGCATTAGTTCCATTTTCTTTCTTTATAGGCTTAATATCAACTTTGTATTTTCTTATTTTATCTCCATTTTGCAGTTCTACAGTAAAGCTCACTTTACCTTCAAATGGTAATGGTTTAGAAGTAAAAATATTTTTCGCTCCATCATACACTGGATTATAACTCTGCAAAAGTTGATTACTGACTAATTTCTCAATGACTTCTCTACATTTCAGCTTTCCAACATTTTTATCCAATTGATGTTCAATACGTGTATACTTTCCAGAAGCTTCAGCTGCAGTTGTTTTTTTTACAGGTTTGCCATATTTTGCCAACTGATCTAATGAAATAATTTCAACATCATAATGATAAATAGTTCCTGGTTGGAATTTTAGTGGAAAATAATTACTAATTAATGTGATAGGTCTGCCAGCTGTTCCATAGTTTGGTCTAGGTGCAAATTTAGCAACAGTCTTTTCTTTATGCTCAGGTCCAATAGATAAAGTTTCTCCTTTTTCCAACAATGATAATTTATCAAGTTCCTCACTAAGATTCTTGTTATCTATGGAAGGACAAAAATAAAAATGAATATTGAAAATTCATGATAATACAGATAAGAAATATTTTTTTTTATATTTCAAAAGCAAAGAGCTATTTGGTATTTCCATTACACAAAAAGATATAAGACTATTATGTAAATCAATTTCAATGGAAAATTACTTCAAAAAATCCCCTTCTTCCCAGACAATAAAAAATAAATTCAACTGAATCTGATTCAAAAGTGAGACTAAAAAAGCTATTATGTCTTAAAATACATAAATATAATTTGAAAAAATAATTTAATATAATACAAAATTAGGAATCAAAAAATTTAATTTCAGTAAAAAAGCAATTTTTAAACAGAATTAACTGAATACTCAAAGATCTACAAAAATGTTTGATTGTTTTGAAGAATCTTACGTCATTTATTTTAAATTACAAATATGTAGGTTAGTTCCAATTTTTCTTCTATAGTTAACTCAGAATAAAACTCAGTTATAATGGTTTCTAAAGGTGTCCTTAAAATAGCTTATCCACAAGTCATTCCAATATAAAAGTTCAAATATGTCCTAACTAATACTTTTTCCTACAATTTATACGTTCATGACTTCTCTAAACTTTTAATGAAATAATTGCTTCACAAAATATATTTATTATTAACTTTTTCACAAATTTAGTTGCTGTATAATTACCGATCCATTCTTGTAAGGTCTGCTTGAAGAGTTCTTCCATAGCATTTATTATTCAAAGAACACTAACTTGTCACTGAAAACCAAAATTGCTCCCTCTTTGCATGCACAGAATTGTGTTCATAGCAAAATACTGTTTGAGAGTGAAGGTTATTGGCGCAAGAACCAGATGTGGCTATACTGTGCCAAACAAGATTTAATTGTGGTCTAGACGTGAAAAAAATTGGTGGACATGAAGGAGGGTCGAAAATAGAGAAGGATCGCTAGGGTAATACAAGGGTGCATCACCAGTGTTTCGGTTTGATGTGGTGGTACAAGTCAAAGAATTTCCCATAGCAGGGTCAGATTTAGCCTTTGAACTGCTCTGTGCTAAAGTAAAAAATTGCACCCCTATGGAACAACAATGTGAACACTCTAAAAGACCCAGCAATTAGTGGGGTTGATGCATGTTAAATGTGATTGAGGTCTGAAGTCCTCCTGTTGGAGTGAAACGAAGTTTAGAGAGAGAGGTGCCAGCTCAGGTGCTGTCCACGTCACTTGACCAAGGTTCAAAATTACAAGGCCTGTCACCAATAAACCTCAAGTTGCTTCTCAGTGAGACATTAATTAATAATCACATGTAAACATTCTAAAAATGTTATGTGGGTTTTTTTTATGTTTTACAGCAAATGTAAAAGAAAATACTGAGAGAAACTCAGTAATTGACACTAATACTTATAACTTCTCAATTAAAATAGGTTTAGTTTAGTTTTTATTAACGTCGCACTAGAAGCAACATGAGGGCTATTGGCGACGGACCTCGTAATTTTGAACCACGGTCAAGTGACGAGGACGACACCTGAGCTGGCACCCCCTCTCCAAATATCCACACCACGCCAACGGGAGGAGTTTGGGCCCCGAACAGATTTAACGTGCATCAGTCCCGGCTACACGGTGGGTCTTTGGCGGCCAAGGATCGAACCCGCGACTGACCGAAAATCGCCGGCCGCTAGTCCACGACCTTGACCACTAGGCTACCATGGCCCTCAATTAAAATAGGAGTATTATTCAGACAAATTGTTTTTCTTACAAACTTTTACAAACCTGTACATCAAATTATGGGCTCATCTTGATTTTCATAATCATATTGTATTTTTTGCTGACAAACTCAATATCCAGATGTCAATTCAAAACTTCAAACTGCATCTATTTTGGATGCAATTTAGCCGGCATCGACAAGGATGATATTAAAATAATTGTTCAAACTCAAATTCCTAAGGAAAAAAAAAAAAAAAAAAAAAAATAAAAAAAAATTTTTTTATAAAAAAAAAAAAAAAAATTTTTTTTATTGCGGGGTTTTATAAATGGATTTATAATGATTTAAAACCTTAAATCAAATCCAAAAAGAACAAAAAAAAAAACTTAATTGTTACATTTGCATAAACAGACTAGATGCTTAATTTCTTAATGCATTATCTATATCTTTGATCTCGTATGTAGTAAAAAATTCCTCATATGACCGCTTTGATACCTTAGTAGCTTTATAGCATCAATTCGAATTTCCCACTTGATGTCCCTATGAGATTTTAGGATAAGTTCTTCAATGTACTTCAATAAAAATGGCCCAATCTGATAGTTAATGAAGAAAAAAAGAAGTACAATTTTTAGGCAGTAATAAAGAAATTGATTCCTTTTAATAAGGATTTGGCCATATATCACTTACCACCAGGTTAAGGAAGTAGCTTTCACATAGTATAAAAAAATCAGAATAGATATTTATAATCTTTGCTTGGAACCTAGCATGTTTCTTTTTTCATATTTGCCCTGTTGTCGTATCTTTAGCAACTCATACTTGCCAAAAGCAATCTCAGGTTTTCAAGCTTTTGAAATCCAAACGATGTTGGCTAGCTGATCTTTCAATTGTAAGAAAGCCCCAAAAACGTTCATGAATGTTGATGACTTCTTGTTCAAAAAACACATACATCACAATGAAGGTCATTTGTTTTGTTTTATTCGAACCAGGTGTGCAATCTAACATAATTGAGTATTATTAATTTGATATTTTCACTTTATCTAATATGAAACTTTTGACATAATAAACAATTAGGTGAATGACCTTCAATTTGAATAGTTTTACTAAAGTATGTAGTTGCTAGTTCAAAGTCTTCCATGCATACTCCTCCATAACATGATCAAATTCAGCTAATACTTGGACTAGCTTTAAAAAGATTCCATTATCATATTCATGCAAATTTTCATTGCTACCTCTAAATGCCAAGCAGCTTTCACTAAAAAGTTAAGATGATCAAAACTACACATTGAAAAACAACATAATATTGGGTTCCTGCATTCGAAAATCTTTTAGAAGAAACATCTATTGTTTTAGAAGTTATTCAACAAATGCTCTGTTTCCAGCCAGGAATTTTAAGCTTCAAAGAAGATTTTTTTTTTCCAGTTTCACAGTTTCTGGTAAATTGCACTAAATGCCATCAATCTCTATAGCCCTCTTATGCAAAATAAGATGTACATTTTCTATTTCCCTTCCACTAAAAACCACTTATCAGAATTCTGACAGACGTCTGGAGATGATAACATCCACTTATTAACGGGCTATGCAGGTCACATCCAAATAAAATGTTTGCTTAAATGGTAAACACCTTGTTGGATGCCCTCAAAACTCAGAGAATTATAAATCCTCCTTCTCCCCCAGAAGAAAATACTTGAAAAGCTAGAAAAGAAAAATAATGCCAAGGAATTGATGAAAATAATCACTTATTTCTGCGTTCATTCCTCCTTTGCCCCACCTCCTTTTTCCAACTATATCTTCTAAAATAGCAAATCAATTTCAAATTCTATTTTTTGAGCCTTCTATATTTATGAATCTAATTGGAAAAAAAATACAACATTCAACTATTTAAAATTAATCTCTAAAAAAAATTACTTTCTTCTCATTCTCCTTAACTTTTTAACTCGTGCTTTAAGCACAATTGACTAGGTTTATTGAATTTCTAATCTTCGTGTTAACTAAATCATGAGCACAAGTTAGACTTGCTGACAAATATATAATTATAATAGATGTCTTACTCAGTTCAAAATTTTTTCAAAATTACTTTATATTTGCTACAGAAATAACTTTTACATTACATAGTAAGATTTACAAAATTCTAACTTGTTCTGTATATTTTTTTAATTAGGTCTTATATTTTAAAATGTGTATTTAATATATAATTCTCTTTTTAAAAGATAAATAGAAATTTTTATTTATTGAAACATACTTAATATATTTCACACAATATATGTTGTCTTTTTAGCTGCAATCTTTAAATTGTATTTATGTATCATAGATAGTTCCTTCAAACTCCATTCTTAAATATGGACTGATTCTTTGTTTGAAAATGTCTTTGTACACTTGACACATGACATACAATGCTTTTGCAACATAACACATATATCATGTTCCTTTTGTAGTATGAATCCGTATTCATTCATTCATTCAAGAGCCTTGAAAATCGCTAACATCAAGCTTTCTTTTTTAAAGGCCATTTGATTAAATATGAATTGAATGTCACACTATTTAAACTGTAGTGACTCTCTTCTACAATAGTGCCAGAAGTTAAAACGCCTTGCTAATTTGCCCAGGAAGACATCTTTTTGGCCTCTTTGGTTAAGGCATGACAAAAAGTGATCAATTTTTCTTCCTCCAGGGTGCGAAATAACTCTGCAGCTGCACCGGCTACCGCAAAACAAAACAAATACAAGTTTTCACAATAAAACTAAGAATGTGTCTTAAAGATAAAAGTAACCTACAGCACACGATGCACATCACACTAAATTCTATTTTTGACTGAAATCATACTCAATATTCTTGTATCAGTGCAACTAACCTAATAAAAGGACAGAAAATGCATGAGCCGCAGGGAGAAGAAACAGAATGATTTTTCTTTGACTGATAACTTTGTAGGATGAAACTGAGGATTGTATCGCATGCCAAATTTGGCATGTGTGTCATACGTTGCCGACACCTGGTATAGATAATGTATATTTAAATGAGTATCATTTTTCATTACAATGAAAATATTCTAAAAGTAATAAATTATCATAACTATTCTCTTAACCAAGTAACATCACAATTAATATACCAATATTATAAATGAGAAGTTGTTTACATAAATACCAAACTTATGGTATTGAAATCATATTATGATACGAAATTATCTTATTGTAATTCTGCAATTTCATAAATTTTTTAAACTATTTCTGGTACTTTTCCATTTCATCAGCGCAAATATTGCCAAGTAGAATTTATTGGCAACAACATTTCTGTTGTCGCCAATAAATTCTGCTTGGCGATATTTGTAAAGTCGAAAAATGTAAACAATGCTTAAAATCTCGCCAAGTAGACTTTGTTGGCAACAACACAGTGTACACATAAAAATGGTAATAAATGTTAATTCAGAGATTTTTTTTTATTTAGAAGGCATAAATAGCTTAATATCGCTTAAAATCTTTTCAAATGGACCTTTAGTACCCCTCCTCCACATAAATTCTGCAAGATAACTTTCCAAATGATGATGTGCAATTCCTCTGTGTTTCTTATTTCACCATTTTGCATTACCCCATAGTCTATTATTTGAGTGGGTGTTCCAGTTTCCAGATCGACGAAATTGTATCTATGATTTACTTTGAAATGTTCGAAACTTTCCTCTTCCAATTTTTCAGTGCAGTAGGATCTCCACGAATCAGAATATATTGTTGTTCCTCTTTCGATATGTTTCTTAACAGCATATAATATAGTTTTCATGGATCCGTTGGGTACTTTCAAAAGGAAACATTCATTTGTTTCACGGCAAACTCACCAAAGATCCACTGTTGAGGTAGAATCAGTCCCGCATTGTTTTTTCGTTTCGTGAACATACTTTCGTCAACTTCGACGATCATACCAAGTCCCCCTATTTTCGGTTGTTGACGTTTAACCAAATAATCCACACCGACTTTGCACATGTAATTATTCCAGTCCACAAATGTTCCATGACTGACTTCCAACTGGTTTTCGCACCATTTAACTGAAGTTAGTTCTTCACTCCAAGAATAAATAAACCTCAAACACTTCAAAAAATTCAATTTCGATGAATCAAACCATGTGTCTTTCCAGATACCTCTTTTACAGCAACAAGTTGAAAGGTTGCAATGCCATTGAATATCTTCTCCAAAATACTATTTCATTACATGATTATTATTACATGTAGCAATTTCAGGCAAAACGCCTTTCGTTTGAAAAAAGCAGACAGCTTCTTTTGTTCTGGGCAAATCCCAAATTTTCATTGCTTTTTCATCCATTTTTAAAGTTTTACGAAAAAGAATTGAATATTAAAAAAATGGCCGCGACTAGTTCTGAAAAAGTGCCGATAAAAGGTTACCAGAGAAGATATTCCATTTCGCTTCAGTTGTACTATTTTTGGCGAATTTATCGCAGAGGAAATATTCCACTTGGCATTGGTTGTATTATTTTAGGTGATTTTTTTACTTGCGCCGGTAAAATAGAAAAGTACCATATTTCTTTTTTTAAAAAAAATATTTCCAAAATGTATGAATAAAAAAGTTTCAACAAATATCACCACTGTATGTGTTTGACATTTACAGTTTCCTATATGGTACTTTACAATCAAAATAAATATAAAAACACTTAAATTTTTTTAAAAATTATTACCGTAAAATCTTGAATATAATACATACCCCCCCCCCCCTATTTTGGTCCATAAAAATGAGGGTGTGTATTTATGCTCGTGAAAAAATTTTAAAAAGGTTTTCAAACATCAAACAACGAATATGCAGCAACTGTAAAAGATTGTTGCAACACGAGTGCTGTGCAGGTGTTCTTTTAACAACAGCTCCCTTAAAAAAGTGATGGTTCCTGGTTGTTGCTAGTACAAAAGTTTATTATTTTATTTTATTTAAATCCCTAAAAGTGCCTTCAAGATGATCCTATGTAGAAGCAGAAAAATTATCAATTATTAAACGTCAGATGAGGATGGTGATATATATCATGGCGGAACCAATATTTATGACTTGGACGCTACAACAATAGATTAGCTGTGTTCTAGTGAAAACAATTAAGATTGATAATTTGACAGTATCATTTGTTTTGTGTTAAAATTTAAGTTTTTTCTATTGAATTTGACATTTTCATTTCTTTTTATTAAAAATTTCAATTATGTTAAGAAATGCTTGTGCAATTTTTCAATAAAATATTGAAAAGTTATGGTTGCATGTTATATTCAAATTTTAACTTTTTCCAGAAATTAAGTGCCAAATCGAGTATGCGTATTATATACGTGTGCGTATTACAGTCCAGATTTTTCGGACATTTAAATCTTTAAGAAAATGATGTAACCATAAGATTAGTTTTTGAACCACAATTGAAAATGCTATGCATAAATTAGAAAAATTCCATTTTGGTCATTTTGAAATTTCCAAATTTTCATTTCTGTTAACATTTTATCATCTGCCGCCAAAAATAAGTGGGTTCAATCATAAATACATCGCTGTTTCTCATAAATTCACTATCTCTTACTCTCGTTACTTCATAGCAATCGTAAATCACCACCTGTGAAAATACGCAAATTACGCAATGATGTAATCATCCGGGTTGTTGGCACGCGTATCTTTTGATTGGACGTTTTGTTTTGACACGTGTAAGTAGACACGTGTGATGAACATTTTTCAGTAGTGAGTGTGCTAGCGTACGGATGATAAGCTGCCAAAAGTTAATACTTATGCTATTATTTTCGGAGCAAGTTATGCTCGATTTTAATGATGTTTAATAAATGTATTGTTTTTATGTTGATATCTTGGCTGTCTTTCTTTACGGGCCAGGCATACACTGCACTCTGCTACAGCTATTTTTTTTTATAGCTGTTAATTTCTATCTGCAATTGAATAAGAAGTCAAAACCACTTACAAATATGTAAATATCAGGTACTTTAATAAAATTGAGGGAAACCCAAACACAAAGATTCACAAATGAAAATACAAATTCTTGAAATTGTCAAAAGTATAACTATTTTTGGCACTTTTCCATTTCTAAGGCGCAAATGATAAAGTTGCCAAAAATGATACAACCAACGCCAAACGGAATATGTATATACTGTGTGTTGTCACCAATAAAGTCTGCTTGATGAGATTTGCACTGGCAAAATGAAAAGCATCTTATTTTTTTAATTCTATTTTCAGTCATTAAATTATTGAAGGAAGCTGATTTAATAGTTATGTCTTTCTTAGTTTTAAATAGTTAATTTTTTTTTAATTTAGTAAGTTTTTGGACTCTTATGGATTACAGGAAACTCATAGTTTTATCTAAATATTTTTCAATTTAGAGAGCATTTCAATTTCGATTATTAACAAATTTTGTAAATTAAAATGTTTTTGTTTTTTAAATATTTAAAAATTCATTAATTATTAGGACCATTCTGATTGATTTATAAAGTTACAATTATATTTTCTTTAATTAGTGTGTGTTCTGAGTTACAGTTCTTACTGTTTACAAAATTAACACCTATTTTATCATGCTTTTACTTGATATTATATAAAATTGCATGTTAAAATGCTTCACTATATTATTACATTAGCTAATGTAGCAGTTATCATCATTAACTAAGCAGAAAGTGGAAAATATATACTCAAAACATTGTAACAATGTTAAGTTGCCAAATGGGAATGGGGTCAAGTACATGAGAATACTTAAAAAAATTTTAAAGGTCAAGCATATTTAATTATAAATTTTTTTTAAAAAAAAAAAAACATTCATCATTAAAAAAATGCATTTTTAGAAAAAAGTAAACATTTTTTTTTTTAATGTACCTTGGCTTGGTAAATGAAGTTTTGGATTACAATCAGAAGAAGGTCCAGGAAGAGATATTGCTTCAGATGACAAGGGTGGAAAATTACTTGTTTCAAGTTTTGGGAAATCATCCCTTCCTATTGTAGGTTCTGTCTTCAACTTATTTTCAAGTGATGATGCAATAATACCTCTACCTCTTCCCCTTCCTAAGAAAAAATTAATAAGAATGCATAAATTTAAAAATAATGCAGAACAAAACTTTTCAAACAATCAATAAATATTCAAATAAAAAAGTAATGAAGATACATAAATGTAAAATGTATAAATACAATAGTAAGCAAACAGTATTTGGTACTTAATCCTAACAAAAATAAAGTAAAAAGTATTGATAGAACAATTTATAATTCTTATACAGATTAATTATAAAAGGAAACGCATAGATATTAAAAGAATATGTAACAAATTTCATTAAATGAGCAATTTTACAAAAATTGAAATTACAAGCTGTGTCAAGATGAAAAATTATAAAAGTGCATTTCCTCTTACAAAAAAAAAAAAAAGTTAAAATAAATACAGTAATATGCAATGAAATATTTAATACTCCGATAACCAGCTTTATAATGACAATTATAGCAGTCTGTCAAAAGCATACGTGAAGCAAATGTAACAATAGAAATTCATAAAGAAGAAATCTCTGAACATACACAGCATGATAACCTTTTTTTCTACAATTAGGTCACAATATCAACACTGAAAATAAGCATGCTCATTCATTTGATGCTTTTCTTACACATATTGTGGTAAAACAACATAGTTTATGAGTTTCTGGATAGGTTTCATCAGTTGTTTTTTTTAGAGGAGCTCTTATGATTTTAGGAATAGTTTTCTCAGAAAGACTTATAAATCTACTATAGCTTATAGAAAAGGATGCTTTAATAATTTCTCTCGAAAGAATTGAATAAATTTTCTGGAATCTTAAACTGTAAATCTAAAATTTTCACAAATAAAAAAATTTCGGAAAAATCATTTATATTATAAAAATGTAATACATTTGACAGAAAATATTAGGAATTTCTAAGTATTTTATTTTTGGGACTTAAGAAAAATCATCCGTAGGAGCTAATTTCATGGGATGCTTATTAACCTTTTAATGGCTATGAAAGAACCCAGCTCGCATCTGAGTAGCACACTATAATATGTGCACAGGAGAGTTCAAGTTGTCTGAAGTATTTCGATCCAAATGGTTGCAGATGAACTCTACTTGCATAGTGAAACTTCCCTTATGCAGGCTGATAAATTTAGTTTGTTTGTGTATATTATCCAGCATTTTTTGTGTTACAAATAATACCTACAGACAAAATTTAATTAGTTTGATATTATACAGATGGTTCTACTGGTCCTATGAAATTATTTTCATGATGAGGGAAAATATTACTGATCTAATTGTTGTTGATCTAATTACAATTCTTGTGTAATTTAGAGGGAGTTTATTACTATTGAAACTGTTCAAAAGTGAAAGCTATATAATTCTGGTAATGAATAAGTGGTACTCTTCCATTAAAGGGGTCCGTAAAAAAAAATCACCAAATTGCGCGATGCGAATTCACCCATCTCCCATCGTAGTAGTACTACTACAGTTGCCCATGATATTGCTCCCATTTGGTGAAAAAAAAAAATTGTTATGCTTTTTCACTAACTGAATATATGTTAAATATTTAAGCTTTTTTAATATTCTCTCTACAAAATTCTTTCATTTATAAGTACTTAACTTTTCTCATTCAATTAATGATTCCTAAAAATAGAATTATGATTTAATTCTAAAACTTTATCCAATACTTGTCTGTTATAGGGGTGCCCGATGATGAATAGCCAAAAAACTAAGAATTATTGCCAAGTAGGTTGTATAAAAAAAATAGGCTTCACAAGTTTGGCGACGTCTTGGCATAATTGTAATTTGACAGGTGCTGTTATAACAAACAAGTACCACTTATCCATTAACCCTTTGATAACAGCAGCTGATTATCTGTCAGTTAGAATTTGTTTCTTTATGAAACAATAAATCATTAAACAGGAAAAAATTATTTTTTTTAACTAGTTTCCTTTACAGAATTATCTAAAGTTGAAAACTCATACTGGATAATAAAAAATTTATAACTCTCGGAATATTCATCAAGAGTTACTGTGCTTATCTCTTCCAGAGACAAAATATATTTTTAATTTAATAACTTATGTACATTACCCGAGAGTTGATGACACATAAGTTTCGGTCAAACTTTAATTTTTGCTCTTTCTTTCCCGAAAAAACAAGCGAGAGAGAGAAAGTAAAGTTTGTTGGCACAAAGCCAGATATGGCTATGCTGCGCCAAACAAGATTTAACTGTGGTCTAGACATGAAATTGAAGAAAAGACAAATTGGTTGACAAGAAAGAGGGTCGAAAATAGAGAAGGATCGCTACGGTACTCCGAGGGCACGTCACCCATGTTTACCAAAGACAGTAAACCCCATAGGAAAGAAAAGATCAACTAGGGTGCCTTGGGGTCATGATGCCCATACTTGCCTAAAGAAGGCAAGTCCCTGAGGTCCCCTGTTATAATCCCCAGGGGGAGGGTGCCCAGCTATACTCCCAGATGCTGGGTACCCATTTTAGTCGCCTCTTACAACATGCATGAGCTACAGTGGGACTATTCTGTCATTCCCAGTCACTACACGGGTCTCCCGAAAAAGCAAAAAACACTTAAATCTGATGAATCGTCAGATTTATATATCTCATCATATTTATTTTGTAAGCTGTCAAAAGGATATTTTATATTTCCAGTTGTGAAGTATATTTCATTGGTTTACTTTAGTGGCATGACAATCACAATGTTTTTGTTCAATTATATTAAGTGAACTAGTGGTGCACAAATGATCATTGCAGGCTACATATGTCTGAAACCCTTGATGAAGAAAATGTTTATCACTAATATCATCAATACCAGTAAATCTTTCTACAACCTTTGCTTCTTATACAAGTGAAAAACTGAGATATTTTCACATCAGTTGTTTCAGTAAACATTGATGGATACAGTTTCTTTAAGATTGAAACAAACAGTACACATTCATTTTATTTTTTAAATGGAGCTATACTCTTAAAAGTTATACTATTTGGTATACTTCTTCAGTAACAAGTAGATATGTTTGGCTTCTTTTCGAACAATAATTCTAATAACTAATGTTTCCACTCAAACACAAAGAATGCTGTTCAACTCAACCACCCTTGGTGAAGGAATTCTTTTAGAGATATTTTGCCAAATGTGGCTATCCTGCTTTCTCTGCTCTATGATGGTTTTAGATGAGGCAAATCTTTAGAAATTTTCAAATTCAGTTAAAAGTTTTTATTTCTTTTAAATTACATCTTTCTTTTTGAGGGTTTGTTGGTTACATTTTGGGGCATTTTAGCCAATTAGAGAAAGAGATTTTTTTTTGTACCTTCATTCGAAAACTTAAAATTTTGCTTAAAAGAATATTCTGGATTGACCCTTTTTCTTAGTGCCCGAACTCCATGGATTGATGTGCATTTCTTTATGGAATATTTCTGCATATTTATCTTAAATTTAAGTATTAACAATGAATTCTAGTATGTATATGAAAGAGGTGAATGAATGTTCAATAAATTTTAATGAATTTAGAACTGAAAGGAAAGCTTTCTGTTGTTGAACTTTTGAAATGCAAGAGCATGTATTTTTTTTAAAGGAATAGATCTCTGGAAGGATATGAATGGCACTACAAGAGGGAAGAAAAAATATTATTTGAAATTTTACAACAGCCTTAAGAGATGTGCGTTGTTTTTCCTGATTTATTAGAAGATGCGATTTTGTTCATGTAACGAGAAAGTATTTTAAAAGGTTTGTTGAGAGTGAAATGAAAAACTGGCTGTGGATCATTATGTTTCGTAAAATGGAGAGATGTTTGTTTTTATGTGAATAATAATAGCTAGGTTTGATTATCTTCAAGTAACTAGACTTTGCTTGGTAGGTGTATGAATAAGTTTGTTATGGGTTCGATGATGAATCGTTTGTGAATTGGAATGTTTTGCCAAAAGAGAGAGGGATCCGTTTTAATGTGCAGATGATTTGAAATGACACGATTATTTTCAAGGAATGGAACGATAGGGATGGATATAGATGTTGTTGTAGAATGAATATCGGATATTTTCTTTGTTTTGCCTAAAGAAATAGATTTGTTTTTATGTGTTATTTTCAAAAAGTAATGAGATTTTGGTTTGGAAGGTGTATATGAATAAGTTAAGAGTGAAAAGAAGATTAGGTTACAGTTGAACAGCAGATGAAAGAGGAATAATTGATGTTGCAAGCATTAATGATTTCAGATACTTCAACCAGGACTTCATTAGATAGCTTTATTCTATGAATACTACAGGGGTATAAAGTGGGTAAAATTTTCTTATTTTTCCCCATTTTCTGCTTCGTGGACTTAACGTTCCGAAAAAAATCGTCCACTTTGATGAATTTCGAAATCATGCCAAGTGATTGGGCTAAATGGTATTTTCATCATATATCCATCCAACACTTTCAAAGAGAAGCCAAAATGAAATTCCTTGAAGCAAATGAAAAAACCACTAGTTACAAAAATAAGCAAATTTGTGATAATGAAGATGCTTGGGATATAGACTTTGATAAAAGTGATTTTTAGATAATTAAATAATTTATTTCATCCACTTGCCACGAAATAAATTTGGGTACTTTACAGTTAAAGGGAATCGTTGGCGATCGTTAATTTTTTTCCCCGCCAATCGGGAGCGATATCAAGAGCAGTAGTACTGAGTGAAGAGGGATGTGAATGCGCACAACGTGATTTGGCAATTTTTTTACGGCCCCCTATTACGGGAAAGTACCTAAATTTGATTAAATATTATTCCCTGCAATTCAACTTTTCAAAAATACCTAGTTTCAAACATTTCATACTTGCACTAAACTTTTTTTTAAACTGTAAGATGTACAAAATGTAATATAAATAAATTATCAAGGGGAAAATATTTGAAAAATGTATGAATAAATTATCATAGCAAAAATTACAAGCTGCAATTGTATAAATAGCTTATTAGACAGTATCATTGGTTAAAAACAATAAAATTGATCCTTTTCTAACATGTCGAGAATTTAAAAATTAACAGATAAACAAAAATCTAATAAATTTACAAAACTCAATCCTTCTTATTTACATAATATATTCAACATCTTTCACATACTGTGCTGAATCACCTTAAAAATTCATGAATGAAACCAACATGTAATGTCAAGAAATAATTTTAATTCTCTAAACTTATGACAACTGCTTAAATGTAAATGATAAAAGAATATTACCTCTTCCTTTTTTCGGCATAGTTTAATAAAACAATTCAAACATACAATGCAGGATTAAAGTTTGAACATGAATTCAGAATGATGCAATTTGACAGTTTTATCCATCGTCTTTCAAAACATACATGACGTAATTTTACAAACTCAATTTTCTAAACTGAAACTAAACAGTCAAGTTGAAATTGCCATTCACTAATTTGTTGAATATTTTCTTACTTCCTACTATCGCCTGCAAAGTTTTGCTGCAAAAAAATGTAGAAAATAAGAATAAAAAAGAGCGGATACGGGTTACTGTTTACAAATGGCAACACTCAAATCTGAGAAGTACAGAGTTCTGAGATTTACAGGTCTCAGGAACGAATTAGGATATATAATGCTCACATTTTTGAGTGGCAATGATACAGTGGTAGCTGCAAATTATTTCTGGCCTCTTTTTGTAGATCGCAAAGTTAACCATACGGCCATAACGTGTTATTGAGCCCACCTGAATTATATTTATAAGAGGGTTTGCGCAATAAGGTTGTTTTCGTACGTGGTGACTAGTTTTGTATCAAGTTTTTTCTTAAAATTATAATGTATTATTTTTTATTTTACTGTTCTTTTTTGTTGTTTGATTTCATATCTGTTTTAATGTTCTGCTCTTTAAATTTCCAGTTTTTTAACAAATTTGCCAGATTATTGTTCCCCCCCCCCTCCAGGGATCAACATTGAAGAAGGAAATGGACTAATTATAAAAATATAAGGTGAGTGAATCTTTAGTATTACACGTGTGTAGTTCCTATTAGGATTTACTATGAAAATGAATGTAGGCAGTTTTGTTTATAGATGACAACATTGTAAGAAACATCAAAAAACATATATTTAAATCAAAACAGCACAGCACAAACATTAAACACTCATTTTCGCCATCATCTTTTCCAAAACACAACCTTTACAGCTTTTCCCTCTCTTCCATCTGTTGCCACTCTCCAACAGATAAATTTACCTCTCATGGAGTTTGATCATGACGCAACATTCTCCAAACCTCGAGTTTGGGGATACAAACTCAAAACAATAAGCATAAAGATAATATAAGCATAGAATTTGAAATAACAAAGAAGTACAAATAACAATACAAATATTTCAAAATATTGGAATGCAAATTTAAATCAATATTTTAGAATTCAAATATAGAAAGTTCAAAAGTTTCTTTAGAAGTTTATAAATCCAGTCTTTTAACCGGTTTTATTTCTCGTCCGAAACTAGTCACGGGAACAGTTTTATTACAGTCAGTATTGAGCTCGGGATATTCAGTTACCACTTCCGGACCCTTCCGGTTTTCCGATACGACTTGCTCGTAGTTTGGTTTCAATTCCAAAGGGTACAATCGTTGGATTGGTCTTAGTACGTTTCCCCTTTTCAGTTCGCAGTTTAACAAGTCTGATGATTCCATCTTTTCCTGGAAAAAGCTCCAGTACTCTTCCTAGCAGCCAATGCAGCCTTTTTTTATCATCTGTACCAATTAAAACTATGTCACCTACATTTATCTTATCTTCTCTTTTGGTAACTGATGAACGAAGGAAACCAGGTACTCCCTTTTAAACCTTTGTTTTAGATTTTCACGAACCTTCTGAATATATCTCCATCTCAAAACAATATTAGTCTTTTCAATTTGATCCAAATCGGAAACATTATTCAATGGAATATCCTGAAGAAACATAGATGGGGTCAAAGTTTCAGCTCTTGTTCCTCAGATATGTAAGTTAGTGGTCTGCTATTCATGACAGATTCGCACTCACAGACGAGGGTCTGCAATTCCACGAGAGACAAACAGGAGCGCCCAAGATTGTTTCTTAAAAGATCTTTCAAAATTCCAATCAAGCGTTCCCAGAAACCTCCCCACCAAGGAGAGGAAGGTGGGTTGAACTTCCAACGAATTTCCTTGACTCTAAATTCACTTTCAATTGTTGTCCAATCTAATTGTTTCAAAGCTTTGTTTAGTCCTGTAAAATTAGTACTATTGTCTGAGTACATCACAGAAATTCGTCCTCTTCTGGCAATAAACCTACGCATAGCTTGGATGAAGTCATTTGTACTAAGGGAAGGTATTAGTTCTAGATGAACAGCTCTAAATACGGCACAAGTAAAAAGTACTATCCACACCTTTTGTTTAGATATAGTCAATAGAGGTCCAGCTAAGTCTACTTCCGATACTTGAAAAACTGCTGCTAACTCTGTTCGATCTTTTGGAACAAGCGGAAAAGGTACTTCAAGATGTTTCACTCATTGCCTTTTATATGTTAAGCACTCTTTGATAACACTCCGGATAGTTCTTTTCCCTTTCACTATCTATCCAAAATCTTTCACGCAAAATAGTCAGAAGAGTTAATGTCCCAGCATGTTTGTTAGAAACATGTTCTTGGGCTATAAATCTTCTTACTGCCAGGTGTTTTGATGGTAGAATTATTGGAGAAATAAAATATTTCGATTCTTCTTCATTTATCAATCTAGATTTCAATCGTAAAATTCCTTCTTCATCTTCAAATACTTGAAGACCTCTCAAATGTTTTCGTGTTTCTTCATTAGAGTAACATTCTTTTTGTACTACACGAAAAAGAATCTTTTGTGCATTTAACAGTTCCTCATTTGTAAGTTCCGCATATTTTCTCAAGTCTTTGGCCTTTGGTTGAAAACGCAGTACCCAAGCCATAACCCTAATGATCTTTGAAAATCTAAAAAATCTTCTGGCTAACTGTAATGAAATTGACTCTAGCTCTGTGTTATTAGTAGAGATGACTGACTTTCGTTTCTCTATTTCTACTTCTTTTTCGTCAATATTTACAGCTGACTTTGGCCACTGTTCTTTCGGATTCTATAACCAGGCTGGTCCTTGCCACCACTTGCATTTGTGAAGTTGTTTAGGTCCACAACCTCTTGATAAAATGTCTGCTGGATTTTGGTCAGTTGAAATATGGAGCCAATCTTCCGAAGTTGTCAATTTTCTTATCTCACTTATTCTGTTGGTAACGAATACCGACCACTGTTCTCTACGAGTTATCTACGTAAGAACTGTGGAAGAATCAGTCCAAAAGTAAGTCTTCATGTAGGGAAGTTTCAGGGCTTGATTCATAGATCTAAAAAGCCTAGCGCCAATGACAGCGGCCATTAATTCGAGACGTGGAATTGTAATAGTCTTCATTGGAGCTATTCGTGATCTGGCTTGAAGTAATTGGACAGTCACTGAGCCCATACTGGATTCACTCATTAAGAAAATGCATGCCGCATAAGCTGTCTTACTGGCATCGACAAAAGTATGGATACTTAAGTTGAATTCCTCCATCACACCTAACCATCTTGGAATTTTTATATTTTTGAAGTATTTCAGTTGCTTCCCCCATTTTAAAAATTTCTTCTTTATTTCATCGTTCACTTCATCATCCCATGATTCTTTGGTTTTCCAGATGGATTGCAGCAAAACCTTAGGCTGAATCATAACAGGTGCCAAGAAACCTATGGGATCAAATATTCGATTAACCAAAGAAAGTATTTTCCTTTTAGTTATCTTTTCTTTTTCATCAAATTTCAAAGATTCTGAGCCTATTTCTAAGGTATCTGAATTTCTGTCCCAAATCAATCCTAATACTGGTGATATTGCATTTTGTGAAGATGCAGTAACGGCAGAACTTTCCCAGCCTCTGAGATCAAACATTCCTTCATTCATTACATTAGTTGCAGATTCGATGAACGTTTCTATTTCGGCATTATTTTGTATACTAGTTACGCAATTATCGACATAAAACTATCTATTAATTTTTTAAAAAATTCTCCAGAGTAACGTTCTTTAATTGATTCTTTTGATAAATGATGATTAATAACTGCCATTAACAGAAAAAGACTGCTGGTGATGCCAAAAACAACTCGAGCATGCCGGAAAGTTCGCATATTGCCCTCATTGTCATACCAAAGAAATCGTACGAAGTCTCAATCTTTCTCATTTAAGGATATTTGTAAAAACGCCACTCTGATATCTGAAATTACTCCAATTGGTTTCAGTCTAAATCTCACCAAAATAGAAGGAATTGTTTCAATTAAATTATTTCCAGTCTCCAAACAGTCGTTTAATGACGGATGGTTATGGATCTTAGCAGAGGCATCAAACACCGGTCTTATCTTGGTTGTGGATGTTTCTTTGATGACGGGTCGGTGTGGAAGATAATGAGTACCAACGAGTAACTCAGTTCCAGGAACTTTCTCAATAACTTCTTCTTCTAACCATTCTCTAAAGACTTTATGATACTTTTAAAACCAGTTTTTTCCAACTTCCTAGTAGTAGATTCAAGTCTTTTCAAGCACAACTCATAATTGTCTGTTAGAAACGCACGATCCACTTTCGAAGGCATATGGATCTCGTATCTCCCATCTCTCTTTTGCTGAATTGTTTCTTGAAAGTGAAACATGACAGCCTTTTCAGTTTCCTCTCTTGAATTTTGCTCAATAGGATCCCGTAAACCAAGTAGTTCCAGATCCCACAGTGAAGAAAGAGGAATATCTGCTTGAGATAACATGGTTACGATATTCATACTTGCATCTTTTTCGTCGGTATATCGGGGTACTTTACCCATCAAAGTCCAACCTAACTTGGTTTCTAATGCTACTAAGCCTGTCTCTAACTCTTCTCGTCGACCAGTAATTAACTTACCGGCAACGTCTGCACCCACAAGTATCTCAATGGGCCCTGTGTTTTCTTGAATATCAGTTAATAATATATTTTTAGTTTTCAATTCATGTATCCAAGAACCATTTTTTACACTAGAAATATCATTACAAATGACATCATGATCTAATGCATCTAATTTACAAATATAGTTACCATCAAGACTACTGAAGTAAATTTTATAACACTTGTGTTTATACATCCTTGTTTTCGTTCCGCCAAATAAGGAATGGCGAAATTCATCTTTTCTCAGTTAATTAAAACGCAAATCTTCAGTAGTAGATTTCAAAATATATGATTTTTGCGATCCTGTATCGATAATAGCTCTAGTTTTACGCTCTTTCTTGATGCCATGTACATTTACAACAAGAGTTTAATATAACTTCATTCGTTGCACGAGAATGTAAAGAATCAACTATTTTTTCATTAATATTTTTTATCATTTACCTCTTGTTTGGGTGAATCAGATTTATTACATACAATGTTTGGGCACATGAACTTTAAATTTCTTTTAGAACACAATTCACACGTTATTTGAGATTGACATCTAGAAGCAAGATGACGCTTAGCCAAGCAGACACGGCACAATCCTTTCTTTTTTATTATTGCGATTTTTTCCTCTAGTGGGATGAAAAAAGCTTTTTTACAAAAGCGATTTGCATGAACCTTGAAACAAAACGCACAAGTATCGTTTGGTTCTTGAATGAATAATTCAGCAGTAGAGGGGAGCGTACTTTGGCTCTCTGCCAAGTACTTGCATTCACGTTCATAGGGAAGTATTTCAGATCTACTTAATTTTATTTTTTCTTCTGATTGCACTTCGCTCTTCAGAAACGAAACTATAGCATCCAGTGTTGATATACTCTGTTCGGAGTCAATATTTTTTCTTTGTCTTTCAAAGGATCGCAATATATGGGTCGGTAAGGAACTTTCGGCTAAAGGATATAATATTACGCCGCACTGATCTGTAGTTACACCTAAACTACTTAGAGCTCGAAGTTGAGTAGAAAGTTTATTATACAAACTGCTTAAAGAATCTTGTTTCTTTTTAGTAGCGTTACTTAAATCAAGTTTTAATAATTCTCGTACATAAAAATCAATTAATAGTTCTTTTCGTCCATATCTTTCAGTTAAGCTTTCTATCGCCAAAGGGTAGTTTTCATTCGTAATAGGAAAAGATTCAACAAGCTCTCTAGCTTCTGACTTAATTTTTGTCGACTGAATTAAGTAATGAAATTTATCACAATCAGTTAAATTTTTATTTTCGTGTATTTTTTTAAACTGATTCCAGAAGGTTAACCAATCTCGTAATTCACCGCCAAATTTATACAGTTCAACTTCAGGAAGTCGCGGGGAAATCGTTTTACACGGATTCTCGCACACAGTCAAATGAGAATTATTGTTAGAATTGCTACTTTCTTTATTGTTTTGTTTGCTTCTAATATTCTCTAATACTCGTTTGGACTTTAGTTCGATTCTCAAAGCCTTTTCTCTATATTCTTCGACAATATTAAATTCAGTTTCGAATTCTGTTTCATCTGTTAAAGCATCTAAATAATTATTATGTGTCAACTCAAATGAGTCCGTTTTTTGCTTAAACAAATGTAAACACGTTTCAATTTCTTCTGCGTCAGGACTTTCATTAATCAACACACTCTCTAACTTAGTGTATGATTTCGTAAACGAAGTACGCTGTGCTGTTTTATTTCGCTTAATAATTTCCATACTTACTATCTTAGTTCATACATTCAATGATAAATGTCTATGTTCAATATCAAATTATATCAATAACTTCAAAATGGAAATTCAATTTTCTTACCGTTATCAAACTCCAAAACAAAATCAGCCCACCTGGGAGCGCCAGAAATGTAGTTCCTATTAGGATTTACTGTGAAAATGAATGTAGGCAGTTTTGTTTATAAATGACTACATTGTAAGAAACATCAAAAAACATATATTTAAATCAAAACAGCACTGCACAGCACAAACATTAAACACTCGGTGAAAATGCAGTTTAGCGTAACCACTTGGCGAGATCTGAAAAATCGCCAAACTTGGCGATTTTTATGGCGGAGCCTAAAGTCCGCGAAGCTTAAAAGTATGAATTTTTTGACTCACCTAATTTTCAGGGTCGTCTCGATTTTCCGGCGGGTACACAGTAATAACGGTTTTCAAAAATTCCTCGTAGGTTTCATTCTGAATGGAATGATTGTGTCTCCGTCTCCACATGTATTCACCCATTTAAGAATCAAATTCTCCCTCGACATAGAAACTGGGATTGGGAGAATAAACGTGGAGTAAATTATTGACGGTAAGGTAAAAAAAGCAGAAACACAAAATCAACTAAGCAGGAGAATTTGAATAAAAAAACGTTAAGAACGTAAAACGCAAAAGCACGAAAACACAGCAAAATTAATAAACGACTGAACTGTACAACTGGTACACCAGAGTAACGGACAAAGAATATTCTGGATACTCTGAGAAGTTGGCACTCAGCAACGGAAACGCGCAAAATATTAACCCCTGATTGGTTAAGAATAAAAAAAAAGAGGATAGTTTCGGTTTAGAAACGGAGGCACGAAAAGATACTGTCTGTGATTGGCTAAAAAAAAAACATCCATCAAAGCTGCCTGAGTGTGAGATTGCGGAGGTGTAATGAATCCTGGGAAAAAGTAATCCAGACTGAAGGGGAAAAAAAGATGGAGGACTGTAATTCCGATTAATGTGGCAAATTCGAAACGGTAGCCCCGGCGAAAGCAACAGCAGTTTAAAAAAATGGTTAGAGAAAGGTATAAATATAAAAAAAAAGCAAGCTCGTTACTGAAAATCAAAAATCATGTATCATATGCCTTATTCGAAAGGGTTGCCATGGCTAAAGCCACCGCAGTGGAGAGAAAGCATGGTAGCCACAATGGGCAAATATCGCCAAACAATTCCTGTCGCCAAGTGGTTACGCTAAACTGCATTCCAACCAAACACTCATTTTCGCCATCATCTTTTCCAAAACACAACCGTTACAGCTTTTCCCTCTCTTCCATCTGTTGCCACTCTCCAACAGAGAAACTTACCTCTCATGGAGTTTAATCATGACGCAACAACGTGTCTCAATCATCAATAGTCGAGAAAAAATGTTTTAAAAATTATATAGGGAAAGCAATATCAATTTTAAAGAGAGGACGATTTTGATCGTGATAACGTACATGAAATTTTGAATAAATGTAAGAATAGTATTTATAAAAGATGGAGTCGTATTGAAAATGCTCTTGTTTATAATGTATATTCAAAATGCTGCATATTGTGTAAAAATACACATTTTACTTTACAATCTTTTTCTAATCACCGTAAAATCTGCGAAGGATATACCGCAATCGAAAATAAGGATGACCAAAAAGGATTCAATCAAGGAGAAAAAAAGAACTATTGGAATGTAGTATTTATCTAAAAAAATAATATAGATAAATATTATATCCATATTTATCAAAATTACAGAAACATTCAGAACGATGCTCAAATTCAAATTTGCCTTATCCATGACCACATCCATTAATCAGGTTATGTAGTGTAACTGTAAATTTATGTACTTAACACAGTCGTTAACACATGAAAAAAAAGTTCATGGAATAGATATGACATCAAAGGAATTAAATTTTGAAGTAAATTCAGTTTTCAGTTATGGCTAGAAAATGAAAGAGCTAGAACTTTTTCTTCTTTTTAAAAAAAAAAAAAAAACTTACTGGTTATAAAACAAGCGAAACAAATGCTTATTCATACTGCAGTTGTCAATGTTGGGGTCATGCCCACAGAAAAGGATATATTTACTACATTCCATTATATATAGAACTTAAAATTTTATTAATTAAAGCAGTTTATAACTATTAAAATTATGAAAACATATTATTTAATCACAATGGAAAGCCATAGAGCTTATCAATTTATGTTCACGACAATTGAGGTACCGTAGTGTTCTTTTTCTCTCCCATGAAGTTTACTGTCTGTGGTAAACATAGGAGCGATGTTTCGACTCTCCTTCTTTTAAACCAATTTACTTTTTTCCATTTTTCAAACATTTAAATCATAGTTACACCTTTTTTTTTTTTTTTTTTTTTTTTTGCTCAGCATAGCCGTATTTGGCTTTCGCGCTATAAAACTTCACCAACTTTCACTTATCAATTAGTGAGAATAGCAACAAAAAATATTGACTGAATTTCTACAAGTGAGATTTTATTTTTTTCTCTTCTCCTTTGTTCTTCAATTCTAAAGTAATTATTACATTTATTTCATAACTGTTCAAATATGAAATTATAATAGAAAAAATTGAAAAAATGATTTCATTTGTAATGCTGATTCCAAGGAAAAAGAAATTCAATAAACTTGTAACAAGTAATCGGACGGATGGGAAGGTAGAGAATGAAAGGAAGGAAAGGTCGACATTTCTTAACCAATCACTTTATTGACAACTCAGTTACAAATCTACAGAACAATCAAACTAGAAATCCATACTATCTATTTCCCCGCTCAATCCCCCCTTTGGCTCCTCTACCCTTGGCTTTCTAATGCCCACTACGCTTGGCTTCTCTCTTCTGCCCTGCTACACCTTTTCACTCTTGAAAGCTCACACTATATATACATAATAGTCTTAATTTGCATATCTCCGTTCTCTTCTTCGGAGGAAGTCCTCTGATACAAATAAGTGCTAATTCCCAAGAGGACTATCAGTGACAAGGTAGCTGATAGACCCGTCACAACCCCCTCCGTGAAGAAAACGTGATTTCTTTGAGGGACTTAACGCCCCGATAGAAATTACGTTAATAAATTTTATACACTTAAATAACTAACAATTATAACAGTTTTAACAAACATTTTTATAATCTTCCTTGTTGAGTCATTTGTAGGGCCAAAATCTTTTACTGCTACTCGCTGTTTCCACTCCTCCGATTCTTGTGAGATATGTACTTGTCCCTTCTGTTGCTGCTTACCTCTCGCTGATGCTCAATCTGTTGCGTAGTGGATATGGACTTGACCTCCGGGACTCTTCTTGCCCTTCCTTGATATGTCGTCTGCTGCGAAGCTAATAAAGACTTGACCTCCTAGGCGGGACTTGTCTGTGGCTGTCCGTCGCTCCTCGAGGTGGACCTGGACTGGACCTTCCACTTTCGTCAACTGGTTCTCTCCTTGTCATCTTTCTTGTTCCTGGACCTAATGAAGAAGACACACTTCTTTCTCGCCAGTTCAATCTCCTTGGTGGCCTCCTTTTATTCCGATGCCGTCTTTCCTTATTATTGGATGATTCTGTCGATCCCTTACTTCTCACTCTCCTACCTCGCCATTGCCCTTCTTTAGAGGACTCCTCGTGGGCTAGACCGTTGCTATACTCACTTTCTACCCTAGACCCTTCACCATTCAATCCGTCTGTCTCAACGACACCTTCATCCCTTTCTCTTGGGTCATAAATCCGTACCTTATCTACATTCACCGTTATCGATTTACCCCCTTTCCAAATAACCACATTGTTATTCTCAACTTTTGTCACCTCATATGGGCCTTCAAATTTATGCTTAAACTTACTCACAATCCTCTTGCTCTCCGATTTCATAGGATGTGTTTGCACCAATACTAAATCCTTTACCTTAACATCAACTTTAACTTCCCGTGTTCTCTTATAATATTTTACCCATCTATCCTGTTGAATCTTAGTATTCCGCCTAACAATTTCTCAATATTACCACACACAAAGTCTTTTCCTAGCTTCATTCGGATCCCTCGACCATATTGATTAGACTGCTTTTCATAACTGGTGCTCGCACCCCTTCTAACAGAGAGATTAAAGTGTCCAGAATTACTACTATTAATATATTGACCATTTACCAAACCCAACATCCGCTTCTGTAATCTCTCAGACCTCCTTATCATTGTTCGTAGCCGACTCTGAAAATCTTTAACAACATTTTCAAATTCTTTCTCAAGTTGTTTGCAAGTCTCTGCTGATTTTACGTACATTAAATTTAAATTTATTCGCGAGCGCTCAAAACTTTGGTTACGATTAACACCGTTGACTATATTCTGACATTGCATATCACTATTTTGCCTTACGTTATGTGGATCATGAGCCATATCTCGCTTCGCATGCGAAAGATCGATCTCCACTTTCTCCTCCATCTGTGGTACTCCTTTAATCTCCGAATCTGGAATTACTAATGAACTTTTATCAAAATCAGGGTTTTTCCATCACAGGACTTATCCGCATAGTAGCCATTCTACTAGGAGGGTTTGATCGCTCCCCTCTGGTCCCATCACTCGATCCTCTATTCGCAAAATCATTGCGACTCCTACGATTATCGACTCCTTGATCATTCCGAATTCTGTTCTTGAACCGCTGATTTCCTGCACCTCCGCGATATCCAAAATTATTCGAATCCACATTAGTCAACCGCGCGTCATTCTGCCTATAATCAACTCTTCTATTCCACCAGCTTCCTTCGAAACGACTGTCGGGGAACCTTCTACTCGAATCTCATTCCTTTATTCCGCCATTATTGCTCGAACCCCGGGTTTCCTTATACCCATATCGTTCCTCATACTTTTCTACTAATTGTAACAACTCTATCTTTGACTTGGGATTTCGAATTTCTACATAATCCATTACCTGTGGGGATAATCTCATAATGATATGATTTACCAGTTTTTCCTCAGACATTTCAAAATTACGGACTTTCTGTATCTTCAATAATTTATAAACCAAATCTGACGGTGCCTGACTTCTAACTTGGAGCGAACGAGTAAAATTCAGCTTCTAATTCCGACCTATTTCTGACCACCAGAAAACTATTTGTTAATGCCTGCTTTAATTGAGCAAAGTCTGTTGCCGTGCCAGTCACGTACGAAGAACCTATGACCTCGAACCAATCTCTAGCGTTTCCAATAAGATGACCCTTTAAGTAAGCACAAGCTAAATTTGCGGGAATTTCATGAAACATTACTCCATAATCGATACTATCTAAAAATTCCGACACGTTTTCCTTTCCGGAAAAAAATATTTTAGGCAATACTCGAAAACTCGAACCGACTCTCATCCCGGGGTTTGGGTAAGTTGGGCGCCAATGTAACAAGTAATCGGACGGATGGGAAGGAAGGGTAGACATTTCTTAAACAATCACTTTATTGACAACTCAGTTGCAAATCTACAGAACAATCAAACTAGAAATCTATACTATCTATTTCCCCGCCCCAATTCCCCCCCCCCCTTTGGCTCCGCTACGCTTGGCTTCTCGCTTCTGCCCTGCTACGCCTTTTCACTCTTGAAAGCTCACATTATATGTACATAATAGTCTTAATTTGCATATCTCCGTTCTCTTCATCAGAGGAAGTCCTCTGATACAAATAAGTGCTAATTCCCAAGAGGACTATCAGTGACAAGATCGCTGATAGACCCGTCACAAACTTACTTCATTTAATTTTGGGGCATTTTAGACGAAATAATAATACATTTCATTTCGTTCTTCTCTTTCAATACTCCATTTAATTCCTTTGAATAGAATTATACTTGTATTGTAAATTTATACAAATAGTTTTGTATTTTTCAACGGCATTTCTTAATAAGATTTTGTAAAACTTTTATTATTTGGTTTCCATTTTTAGAAAATTGGTTTTTTTTTTAAAAAAAAAAATTTCAACAGATGTCAAATTTCACAAGAATGTATTTGATTAAGCATTTTGCAAAATGTCTTTAACTATTTTTAAATAATTTTGTTACATTCTCTTTACGCTGAATTCAAGTTAGCAATATTTGAATCAACGTCATTTGATTGTAAATGCAAACTGTATATACTATTCCTTACGGATGTCGTTGATTAGGATTGATTCTGAGAATTTTAAAAGCATTTTTTCAAAAAATAACGTACACAATACAGATTCGTATTTACATTTTCTCAATTTTTATTGTTGTAATCAAGGGCATTTTTAACCATTTTATAATTATGTAAACATATTTAGAATTTATACTTTTAGTTTTTTAATTAATATATTACTGATAATTTAACTAGAAAAAAACATTTACCTTTGTTGTAAAAGCTGATTAAAATCAAACTGGTAATAAAACTTCAAGACAATAAATTACAGCTTTCGAACTTAAAAGTATATGATTGATCATTTATTAATAATTTTTTTAAGAAATGGAAAATATATACTCCATGTGAAAGCACAAAAATTGAGAATGAGATTTTTTTTTCGACTTAACACACTTACCTATAAATACTTTCGCCCTTG
>BMAW01099138.1:0-60859 GCA_019974015.1 Nephila pilipes | reverse complement strand
CTGTCTCAGAAAGTTGTTTCTAGTGATCTAATAAAAACTAAACTATCTCTACAAGCACTAGTATTGTAACTAACAACATCCTCTTGTTATACTCTGTTTATTTTATAGGTAAAAGTTAACTACATTTCACAAATTTCTTCAAAAGACTGTATTTTGACATATTCTGCAAAATCCATATTTTACAAACAATTTCAAATTAAAATGGTCATTTTATTGCATGAGGTATTAATAAAGGAAAATTATCTGCAAAATTAAAATTATTGCAGTTTAGTTTGTCTTTAATTACCTATAAAATGTGACCTTAGCACTTATTATCATAAGTAGAGAATTAATTCTCATCTTTGTGCTGTATATCGTTCTTCATATTTGTACAGAAATGTAATATTGTTATCATTTTATTTGATAACTGTCAAGTGTATAAAAATTAATTTTACCTGAAAAATACGGTATCAAACACTGCTGAACCATAATGTGCTGAACCTTTTCAAAAGCCCCAGGTGTAGAAATGTGTTAATATTACAGAAACGCTGACTCTTTGAGAAATTGTGCCTGTTGTCCTCATGCTAGATGTTTACATGTGAAGGTGGCTATTAAATAATGGATCATTTGGTGCGTATCTTATTTTGACTTCACTACATATTTACACGGTCTCTACTCATCACACACCTCCTCTATCCCTAGTACAACCCATGGAATCTTCCATTTTTTAAACAGGCTGACAGCTTTTCTTGTAAGGCTCCTTCAGTACACATGCTAACTTTCTCTTACATCCTCAATGAACTCTAATCCATCTTTATAACTCAGATTTCACCCTTATGAACTGATTAAATTCACATGGGCTCAAGATCCAAGGATAGTAGATTGGTCTTCAAGCAAGATGCTGTAATTTAGTAAAACTCTAGATCTCACATGATGTAAATTTGAGATGTTCATTCTCTAATTGGATTCATTGATTTGTTTATAAAAGGGAAAAGGCACTGCATTCAAAAGAGAAGGCTTTCTAAACAGTTGTCGACGATCGCTGGTGTTTGCTACATGTCCTTCTGTGTCAAGATTGAGTCTTGTTATTTTAATTGCACACTCTTTAAATATATTCATTTTGTGATGTAAAAAATTACATCGATCTAATAACTCCTCGAAGTCTAACATTGAAACACAAATTTTTGCAAAATTTTTTTCATCAACATAACACCTTTTGCCACCTTAGGTTGATAAATCGCTCCAACGCTTCCAAATCTTTTTCGTACCCCCAAGAAATTCGTGTTTTTGTTATGAGTAATGAAAGATAAACAGTCTTGAATCATTGACTCTGCGTTGTTTTGTTCATCGAAAGCCAACCTCACCCTTGGAAAACCTTTCACTTCACTCAAAACCCTTTCCTGGTCCGACTCGACTTAAAATTCCTGACACGTTATCAAGCTGGTAATTAGAAAGACACGTTACTGGTTACAAGAAATGCATTCTCTAAGTTGCTCTGAGTATTGACGATGTGTTATATGTATAAGTTTACAGCCCTTGCCACAAAATAATAATGATTGTTGTAAACTGTCTCCAATGGCCTTTTGGGGTTGCAGGTGAGCAATAAAGTGCATTTTGTACAAAGATATACACATAAAACATGATCACCTTTAATTCATTTCTTAGGGTTATTATCCAAATGAGAAATTTGAATGAAATAGAAACACAACTACTCATTTAGTAAATATTTGGAAAGAAAGGATTTAATGGATCTGAACGATTTAACGCTGTGAAATAGAAATGTCAAATATGTTCCAATAACAATAGCTGGAAAAGAAGACAGGAATAAATAAATTAACATATTGTTAAACATGTTCATCATGGGTACAAATAGGAACACTGGTTCTCAGTGATTCGATACTCGAAGAAGATTATTAAATAAAGTACTAATTGATTTTCTAGTATCCTATTTAATTTTCGATGAATTGCAAGCTTACAGAGATTTGAAAACATTTCCTTAATATTATGACATACGTAACATATTTAACAACATTCCCTCAATCTCATTAGTCTATAGGCTTTAATACATTTCAAGTATAGGATTTATTAATGTTTAAATCTGTGATTTGTGCTACAAATGACATGAATGCAGAATTAACTCATCTCGTGTTGCGTAGGCTACTCCAACATATTCTTGTTTTCGGGAAGAATAATGTTTGATACCTACATGATACTTCTCAAAAAAGGTCATGAAAAGTCTCCGCCTGACACATGATGGCGCTACCTAGAATTGAATCCATGTTTTATTAGTCCAACCCTCAAAAGATGCAGGTATAAATTCACAGTCTGGATCATTATTGTAGAATTATACCATATTGGGAAGCAACTTTTGTTATTGTGAAAAAGTGACAAAAGGAATCTATGATTGATAAATACATTGCTTTTAGTGGAAAATACAGCTGAAGCAAAACTACTGTTTGATGCCGAAGCCTGCAATCACGTGCCCAGAAAATCACCATAAGGATCGGCGCTGTTGCTTTAAACGCAGGAAATGAGAACAAGACTGCGGTGGACGCCTAAGAGGTTGTTAAACACGATTAAAACATTAAAAATCCACAAAATCATTTTGAATGACCATTTACATTAGAAATTGAATGAAGATAGCAGACACTCTAAAGATACAACTTGAATGTACATCATATCATTAACTTAACATTTGGCATGAGAAGCTCTTGCAGCTGGGTGCACAGAAGATCACTTTTGGACCAAAACAACCATGAGTTGGATGATCTCGGAGCAGTGTTTGAAGATGCAGCTGCGTTACAAACCTGAGTTTTTGGCCAATAGTGACATTGGATCATAAAGATGGCTATCATTCACCAAGCTCAACTGACACCTCATCTGAGTGGACTGTAGACCATGAACCTGCGCCCAAAGCTGCTTGAAAACGGCCCAGTCGGCTGGCAAAGGTTATGGCGCCTGTATTTGGGAGTGCTAGAATAATTTTCATTGACCACTTGAAAATTAAGGACCATCAATAGACATTACATAAGCTGGATGGGACTCGCTTGAAGGGATCAAACTCGCCAAAAACGGCTGCATTTGAAGAAGTGTCTGTTTACCAGACACCACTGCGTATCAAGCTCAGTGAAACCATGGCAAAATCCCATAATGGGGCTTCGAATTGCTTCCTGCGCCCACGTGATTTCAGATTCCGTCCCCAGCCTACCTATTTCCTGTTCCTCGATCTCAAAAGAATGCTCGCATGGAAATTTCAACGAAGAGGGATTGCTGAACTGAGGGCCTATTTTAACAAAGGACAAATCAGCCTACAAAATGGTAATCAGCTTGAGGGTTGCTACAATCAGTGCTATCACCCTGAAGGATTAGTGTTGAATAAAAACTACTTTGCATGCTAAAATGTGTTTTAATTATGGTAAGTGGGAATTCTTCAATTGATCTGTACTCATGTGAAACATTATAGAGTGTC
The DNA here is from genome assembly GCA_019974015.1 of Nephila pilipes. Classification (NCBI taxonomy): domain Eukaryota; kingdom Metazoa; phylum Arthropoda; class Arachnida; order Araneae; family Nephilidae; genus Nephila; species Nephila pilipes. The sequence goes on along the minus strand of BMAW01099138.1, from coordinate 57,411 downwards.
AGGAAAATTATGTAAATTTCAGGGTAGTTGCACATCCCTTAGAGTGAATGATAGGAAATGTGCACCTTGCCAATCACATTAAAGAAGAAAGTAACCTGCAATGTTCAGTTTTCATGACGCTTATTTCTGGAAACCTACTAGAAAATTTTGTTCTAGTCTCATAGGACACAATCGAATTCAGAGAATGCCAGGCGCATCATCACTCTGAGGTCGTTCCAGCAAACAGGACAGACATGTTAGAGGGATGGTGATTGGACTGAGAGGAGGCAGGCTTGGTCCATATGGCAAATCTCATGACTGACATCTGATACTCATGACATGCATTTACTGTGGCAAGATTGCTTGGAAGTCAAGAGAAATTTTGACATTTGAGGGCTGCCGGTGCAGCCAGAGTGATGCTCAGATGTTCACATGATTGACTCAGAATCATTTCCTGATTGGTTGTTGATTGCTGCATGCATGGCATCCATTAAGAAGACTTATTGATCCCAACACAATACAGCTGCAATGTCCAGTTGAACGATATGGATGATGGAATAGCAAAGTGGTTGGGATCTAACTTCGAGAAACACTTCTGTTTCCAATGATTGTTTCTCATGCAAAGTGCATCAACGCGGAAATGGTACCAATCCAGCAGCAATTATTGTAATGCCCCATAGTGCTACAATGCAGAACCGCTGTGCAATTATCTTATGATGATTCAGATCACCTCTAGTTCAATTCAGAGTCCTAAGATGGCAGAATGATGTGCTGTGACTGGTGGATACTCTCTTCCAGGGTGCCTGATAACTCTTATACAGGAGACTGCACTATGCTCATATCAGCCAACATGCTCATCAAAGCTTACAACAATTCCCCTAATCACCATCTTCCTGACTCTCCCAATTGAACAAATTTGGGATGTGATTGGACACCAGCCCAGACTCTAGTCATTGCTGATCTGTCAGAAGAACTGTGGCAAATGGTTGTCAGGGATTGGAGAGACATTCTTTAGGATGCCATCCATACTCTCATTGATTCTGTACTTAGACATGTTGCTTCATGTATCACTGTCCACAGTGATCGTACAACCTACTGAGCTGACACTGTTCTCACACTGTATTATGTATATCATTTCAAAATAAAGATCACTTATTGTTCATTGCTGTCTATCTCTCTGTTAGCCCAGTTTCATCACTTTCTGACCACTTCTTGGTGTTGCATTTTCAACGTCACTTAGTGTATTAAAGAATTTTACTTTTTTGATGAGAAATTTGATTAGTATAATTATATAATCACATTACCTATTTGTTTTATCTTTATTTCTAAATCATTTATTCTTTCAGGTTATGGAAAAATATAACCCTCCTGATCACTTCTTACCAGAAAGCTACACTTGCTTTTTCTTGCTCAAAATGCCGAGATACTCTTGCAAATTAGTCTTGAAGGAAAAACTAAAATATGCCATTCATTTCTGCAAGTCAATTGATACCGACGATTATGCAAGACTCAATCAACCCAACTTAGAACATGGTCTAGGTACAAGTCCTTACATTGATGCTAGTGAAAGTGAGGATGAAATAGAATCTGGGTCAGATGATTCTATTCCTCTTCGTTCACCCCCTAGTGAAGGAGATCGATGAAATTGGAATGCTTGATTTAAAATTCCAAATTTTGAGTACTGTGATATCCTACAAATATTACTTTAGAACCAAAGGTTTTTTTCCCTTGTGTATAATTGTAAATATAATTTCTGCTGTAATGCGCTTTTGTATATATTATTTGATATTAAATAAAATATTTTCCTTAGTTTCAACTGCATCTGTAGAAAATTTGCATAAATCATATTTTGGTCTCCAGGAATTCAATAAATTGCTGCTTATTAATAGAATCATCCTAATGATTTTGAATAACATCTAGCAATTTAGTCGCTGAAGGTATTTTAGAGTTTATTTAATAAAAAGGATAATGTTTTTGAGACTACTATAATCTCATACATTAGAACATAATGGATAAAAGGAATTTTTTTTTTTTTCATTATTTTCTTTAAAAAATAAATCAAAGTTGTATAGATAATTTGTCATGTCTTAAGATTCTTATTTTGTATTTTAGAAAAGGATAGTTTTTATTTTAATTTATTTTGTTTTGTTATTTTTAAAGTGGTTTTAGCAATTTATAAATAAGATGTTGAGTGGTTAAACATTGTTTCAGAGGCAGCATTGTAAATATTTTTTTTCATTAGCAGTGCACCATATTACATGGTTATTATTGAAGAATGCTTAATGTTATTTGCATCTTGCATACATTAAGTCCTAATCTCAAAGTTTAAATATCATTTATCTGGAAAAAATTACAATTTAAATTTTCCAAAGGCAATAAACTATTTACAAAAAATGAATGATTGAATTTGTGTTCATTAGTTTCTAGACAATGCTAGAAATTGAATATTTGATGGTTAAATTAATAATTTTTTATTCTACAAAATCAGATTTTTATGAATCAGTATTTAATATTGAATTTGCTGTGATATATCATTCAAAAATGATTTATTAAAAGAATGCTTCATCTTGTCTAAATATTTGAAGACGAGGAAAAATCTGAGCTTATTGTTTTTCTTTGTTTTGTAATTGAATTGTGTCTTGATTTGTCTTTGTTATTTTTAATTCTGAGTAAGTTTATTTTGTTTAGTGAAATCTATTAATTGAAGAGCTGTTGTTGTAGATTGCATTGTAAAAATGTAACATTTCATTTCAGTTATGTACATTATCTTTGTTTTAAAATAGAAAAATATTAAATCCTTATATAAATTGTTACATTACGAAACAAAAAAAGTATTGTATATTGTTGGAATGTATGTTTTTTGTTAATGTGTGTATATTAAAATCTTACATAATTGACTGATCTTGTTGCTTTATTTTAATCATTTATCATTAAAGATTTTGGTATATTTATTTCATATTTTGTATTGAAAATATATAAAATGTTTAATGTCACTTTTAAAATTTTTAAAAAGAAATGTGCCCCTATTTTCAAACAAATGTGCATTGATTTAAATTTTGATTTATATTTTTAAATAACTAGTATTATTTTAAATATAAATCTAATTTTTTTAAGGTAAATGTAAAGAAACTTATACATTCTGCTAGTATATACATATTTTATTTGAAAAATAAATTTAACATTTCATCAGATTAATTAAGAACATTCCATCAGACATGTGCAAACAACCAAAATATTATATTTTTAAATGAAGAAAATGTGTTTCAGTTTGAATAATATGAGAGTTAATTTTTAGTTTTTATGAATATTTTAGTTAAAGGACCACAAAAATTATAATTATTGAATGGAAAAATACAAAAGTTGTACAACGAATACTTTATTTGAGGATTTGTGTGTATTGTATTCTTGGAGTCGCATAACTTTATTTCGGATTCTGACTTATTTGATACACTACCATCTTTCAATTCATTGGACAAACATATTTATCTCCAGCAATTTGATTGTCAGCATCTAGCTTCAGGTGGCATCTTTATCATCCTCAACCAATCTCTATAATCATTTTCTGGCTTTTTTTTTTATGGAACTGTTATATTTACATTTGTTACTGTTGCCATTTGAATTTAAGATATTCTTAAAAAATTCCCATTCCATTTGAATGATCCTTACTTTTTAAGTTCTTACTCTATATAAAAATATGGTTCAAGATAAAATATTTTGTATATGTTAGGAGATAACTGGAATTTCTTTGAAAATGAAACAAAAACATTTCTGTGATTCCATTAAATCCAAACTGAATTTTCAAAAACCATTGTTCTAATACCCTGAATCAATTGTAACATGAAAACAATTTCAAACATTTTCGAGTTGTCTTCGGGATCATTTTAAAAATAAATTAGAATGAAATAAAACTTCCTTTCTTTCACCAGAGGATTCCACAATTAAGAGCATTGCAAACTTTTCTTTTCTTTTTGCATCATTCTCCTCTTTTAAGTCTCACGTTTTAAATCTTCAAAACAATTATATGGCATCGAACACGGCTCTTAAAATTTGTTCTCTTTAAAATATCTTTCTTTTAATATTTTAATCCTTTTCTTAATTCTATGGACAACATAAAGCAACTTCAGTGGCACTGTTTCCAGATTGTAATCTGAAGTCCTGCCTCTCTTTTTCTCTCGATATAGCTCTGGCCAATGCGACTGTCCCGCTCCGTTGGCACACCTCCGGAGTATCCAATCGTAATTCAGCCTCTCATTTCTCTCTCAAAAATTCTCTTCTAAATTTTAGCGGCAACTTGTTAAATTTTCGGGCATATTTCGTCTTGATCCCTATATTTTGATAACTTTTTAACAAATTATAGAAAAAAAAACTTAAATTCTGATTAAATGTTATTTGATGAGAGGATTCATTTTATAACTGTTACCTCGTAATTTATGGCTGTTGTCTTGTCTAGTATGGAATAATTATGTCTGTTTAAAATTTGTCTTCTCTCTAAATTTGTTTGAACTTGCTATTCTATTAAGTTCGACCTAGATGTCGCATCAGTCGCACTGATCCTGGTTAGAGGTTTCTCTTCATCAGTATCCGCAATGTCTGGCTGTCTTATGAGGCCTATCTCGTTGGCTACCCACTTCACTTTTGCTGTGAGTTGTTCTTGCATTAGGTTGATACACATACTGACTAGTGCCATGCCAAGCATCATGTAGAAACAAGTTCCCATTAAGGTCAAAGTCTTTGCTAATAAAGAGGGAGGAAATTATTAAATTAAACATATTCGTTTTTAACAAGATTAAAACCAAAATTTTAAACACTTTTTCAGAAAGATATATATCCGTAAGATTACAACACATATATCCCATCATTGTATTGCAACCCGCGGTAACCGAATAGTCATGACAGGCGTTGTTTTCTTATTGTCATCTTGAAATAAATAGTTAAGGCAATCGGCTATTTTGATTTCGTGAATGCAACGTTAATCCTATGGAATTTATATTGCCGTTCTAAAATCTTTACTGTTTAATATATTTTAATGCAAGAGATCAAAAATTAATAAAGGTTTCTGAGGAATTACACTTTTTCTCCGATTTTTGAAAATGTTTTATCCCTATTTTAATTATACTTTTGTGGGTTTTCCGGTCTTTAAAAAATATTTTTAAGAATCTGGAAGAAAACGTAATTCCGCGGGAACCTTCGTTATTTTTTGCCTTTTCGGTTGCACTTTTTTGCATCGAAATAGATGTAAAATAGTATAGAATTGTACTAGAAATTCCATAGGGTTAACATTATGTCATGTAACCAAAACAGCTGGTAGACGAGAGCCTTAAAATGACTGACTACGTTCAAAACATGATCTTCGGTCAAAATTTATATATATATTTAATTATATCAGCTCAAAAACCCAAGTCTTTAGTTTTCTACCTTGCTTTTGTTTTGAGTCTAGGATAATTAGAAACGAAATTATATCAATTTAAAAATTACGTCAGGTCAACTGAACAGGAAGAACTGATTCAAATGCAATTTTGTAGAAAACGTAATTTTTTAAAAATATTGCTTTTTATAAAATTTTGTTGAGGTATCAGTGTAAAATTTGAACTATAAATTATTTTCACTATTATTAAGCCTGTGAACTAATGATTTAGTTTTAAAACGGATGATTTTAAATTTAAAGATGTTTTTGTACGATGGTATCGATAAATTTAATTAAAAAAATTAAATTATCACGATGGGCTAGAACGTTTTCACATCAGGGGGAAATTCGTTCTTAAGCGTAGGGTCGCAAGTCTACGAAGTTTTGAGAATATCTGGAGTAGTACAGAGTTTCTCAAACTGAACTCCGAGGAAAGTTAATAAGTTTTCCTGCCGATAAAGCATTTTCCTCCCTATATTTTGACAACATTAATTTGATGGATGCGATTTTCATAACCAACCAAATTACAAAATGCCAGTGACTATGGAAAATTAATTGATTATTTAATGATTCTCATTTAAATTAACACAAAAGATCTGCGAGTAATTTCTGAATAGATTCATCAGAATATCCAGGTTTACATATCAAAACAATACATTATTGTTTTACTTCCGTTTGCCGCTATATATTTATATAAAGCAGATTTTTCTTATTATGCTACCACAACGACATAAAGTAGGAACTAGACGGCACATATATATATATACACAAACATAAATATATATATATGTTACGGCACATATATATATATATATATATAATTTGCATAATCGAAGTCGGTAAAAACTTTTTTCCATTTTATTATGTACTTTTTTTCGCTCTGTAAATGTCTCTCCACCTTTATAAGAGTAACGTTGTAGGGAAGTGTTAAATAGGTTCGTAGTAAAAATACATACAAGTATTTTTCTGTAATTTGATGGATTGCTTTGCTTCGAACTCGTAATTAAATGTTATTTAATTCAAGTAATCTATAAAAGTATTTTTATTTTCCTTGCATATTTTGCAATGTAACGGGACATGAAACAAAGCCTCTTGTGTAAACTCGGCGGTAAATTATTAAATTGAATATATTTAAGCTAAATGTAATTAAAATTAAAGAAAACGACAAATTATTAAATTGAATATTGTATCAGCTACATATAATTAGAATTAAAGAAAACGACAAATTCTAAAATTGAATATATTTAAGCTAAATGTAATTAAAATTGAAGCAAATGATAAAAAGTTGAAAAGTGATCTAACTAAGACAATAGCCCTTTGGGTGGCTAAAAAGTAGATTAAAGTTTTGACTAGTAAATATTTCAAAAAAAAAAAAAATGCTTCTTCTTCATATGTGAAGTCGGAATGTGATTGTATTGCTTGAGCATTTTTTGCAGTGTAAAAAAAAGTGTGTTATCGAGTCTTGTTCTTTAACATTGGTGAAGAAAGTTACTAACACATGTGATGACAAAATTGGTGATTTTTTTTTCCAAGAAATTTATAGAAGTTCCACAATTTATTATGACATTATCAAAAGATAAAACGGAAGAAGGCGTGCTAATTGCTGTTGTAGCATATTAAACCGTTTCTAACATCATGAACTAAGATATACGTGAGGTACGTTCAGTTTATATTTCTCACATCATGATTATTATAATAGCATAAAGATCTCCTACGTAACATTACTCAAGTACAACAAGTTACCAACTCTTTCTTTATACTTGTCTCATTGATGAGACAGGCTCCTTGATTACTAAGAAATTTAACTGTCAAAAAATATTTTTCGAAAATCGGGTTCGTTAAAATTTTAAAAAGTAAAAACACAAACTTCACTGTAAAAAAAAAAATTAATAGTGATTTAGAGTGTTAGGCTCTAACTTGTATCCGTGTGGTGCCCGGATGTAAACGAATAGTCCCACTCTGTAGCTCGTGCGTGTCAAAAGAGGTGACTAAATTGAGTACCCAGTGTTAGGGGATATAGGCGGACCCCTGCTCCTAGGGTTATATCAGGGGCTTCCCTTTAGGTAAGTACAAGAATCATGGCCCCAAAGCACCCTGATGATCTTTTTCTTTCCTATAGGGTTTACTGTCTTAGGTAAACATGGATGACGCGCCCTCAGGATGTCTTAGTGATTCTTCTCTATTTCCAGCCCCTTTTCTCAACCAATTTCTATCTTTTTTGCAATTTTTTTAAAATGTCTGCATCACAGATTTACCTTGTTTGGCTCTGCATAGCCGCATTTAATTCTTGTGCCGTTTAACTTCACTATTTCTCATTCACTAAGCTCTCGGATAAGAAAATAAAAAGCGAACTTCCATCAACCATACTTTTGAAATCTTTAAGAGGCATTTTAATCCTATGGAATTTCTACTTTTTGTTTCTCAAATCTTAACTATTGCATTTATTTGAATGCAAAAAAAAGTGCAGCCGAAAGAGCAAAAAATAATGATTGTTTTTCAGGAATTGCCGATTTTTCTCCGATTCTTTGAAACTTTTTTTATGTCTATTTTAGTGATTTGTTGGTGGGTTGAAAATATTGACAAATATTTTCAAAAATTGAAGAAAAAAATGTAGTTTCTTAAGAAATATACTTTTTCCACACAAACTTTCTTGCTTTTTTTTTTAGCTGTCCTTTTCCAGCATTGAAAAAAAAAAAATACGAGGGTGGTACAAAAGTACTAGTATTTGAAGACAGATAGCATCCTTAGGGTAAATTGTTGTTACTATTAGGAGGCTGCCATCTGCTGAATGTAGCCGAAACAAATTTGACATTGATTCATAAGTTAATTTTGATTTGATAGTCATTTGCTGCCAAATCAAAATTTGATTGCTACCGCGACGAGTTGTCACCATCGGTGAGACCAGAATTCATTACTATTCACTTTAAATCAAGCAAAAACCAAAACGTTGAGTTGCTTCCATTGAATATTTTCCAAAATAGGAGAAGATGATCTCTCATCGGCCGGAAAAGTTATGACGAAGATTTTTGAGTTGTGAAAAGCGCTATGATCACGAATATGAAAGACTTAGACTTAGACAGCTGTCTAGTGAGTCATGATACAAACTCAAAACAAACAATGTTTGATGCTACGAGCGCCATCTCTTGGATTTTATAATGATTTATTGAGCGACCTTCGTAGCTTAGATTTGAAGAAGAAAAAACAGAAATTCTATTAGATTAAAATTACGTTCACAAATTCAAAATGTCTGATAGACGGGAGTCTTAATTAGTAAGAATAAAATTATAAGTTTCAAAAAAAGGATCTCATTACCGTCACATATATGTTCATATTTGCTTCCAAAGAACTGGTATTAATTTGATATTAAATATTTTCTGGTTCTTAAGCAGTCATACCTTAGATCACTAAAAAATCGATTTGTGAACAAGATTTTCAGACAAATCTTGCTTTAGTTCATGAACTATACTATAGTATTCGACATGGAAAGCTCGGAGACATGGAGTTACCTACTTTTCTTCTCAAATCCAGATTATTATTCTCAGTTGTATGGAATAAAATCCATTCGAAAAAATAAAAAAACGGAATACTTCAGCGTGATTTCTTTTCCTAATTTTTGGAGGTATTCTTAAAAATTTATTAAATATCTCTGAAAATTCACATCCGGCGCATTAAATAGACCGTAGAAATAAAGAAACTATATAGAAAAACCTTCCTTTTTTTTTATACACTTCAGAATTCCTTTTCTTTAAAAATTTCATGATCGAATATCTGTGCCAAAATCAGTTATTAAATTAGAATACAGGCAAAGGATTAAATCAGATTAAACTAGTACTATGGAAGTAGACTGTTCTTCGAAGTAGTACTTTACTTGGGGAAGGAAATCCTTTCCTTTTCCAAAATCAATTATTTGTACCGGGAATTATTTAGTACTGAACAGTTATCACGTGTCTTTATTCTTGCATTAGTTCTTCATATTCAAGTCTGTTTTCATTTATTTTTACATTTCTTTGTAACTAAACCTATAAAAACAAGTTAAAAATAAATAGGTTCTGAGGCTTTATTGGATTAATTCAATTTTCATTAATTTAAGTAAGAATTATATATTGCATCGATTTGTGAACTTTTCCGTTTGAGAATCATGTCTCGGAAAGAATTAAATACGTGAAGCGAGATATGAATATATGTTGTATTCATATGTAATATTCAATACAAGTTGTTTTACGCAATCCATGTTCTATTATTCCATCTGGGGTATTACAAAATAATAATTGGGTTTTCAAATGACATGAATCTAAGAATATTAATTGCAGTGTTAAGTGCTGGATAACAATACGAAGAAGTAACAGTTTTATTTTCATTTTCATGCTTTCACTTTTCCGTATCATTTAAAAAATGAGAGCGAAGTCTTTCCCACGTTCTTAGTTACTGGAAACGGTTTATTTTGTACGTCACATAACCTCAAAATGCCAAAAAAATCACCAGAAAGCATTTCGTGTTTTAGAATCAGAGAAATCTTAATCACTCACTTCAGTACAGCGAGAATTTAGAAGAAAATTTGGATCTCATACGCAGGGCCATCTGAACATTCTGCGCAAATTCAAGAATACTGTTTTGTATGTGTGTGCGTGCGTGTAAGAACGATGCTTAGAAGACCAAGTGCTTCACCTGATGTAATGGGCAGAGCTTAAGAAACTTTGCATTTTTTTTATCACAGAAATCAACACATACTTCAAATCGTGAGTACAGTTTTTCACAACTAATTGTTTGGAAGATTTTAAGCCGGTAACTGTGTCCGAAACCACACCGCATGCAGTACGAACTTCAAAAATGATATATTCCAACATCTCTGCGTAGAATTAAACTAAGGTATATATGTTTGTCGTGAAACGAAAGATGGACATATATAGTATTTGTAGCCATTTCAAAATCAAATTGAGAAATATTGAATTTTTTATGAGCTATTGTTCATTTCTATATTTGTCATACTTCGTCAAATATAGTTAATTTAAACTTGATGATAATTTTGTAATCACCAGTGGCGTAACTGGAAGGGGATGCAGAGGGGGCCATGACCCCAGGTGACACAAATATAGGGGGTAGCACGAAGCGGCCAAACTGGCTTAACATGTCTTCAGCATCAAGCCATATAGATAAGGTAATTGTATTATCATCGTGGCTATATAGATATTTGCAGAATTTCGAAGTAATTGGTCAAGTGGAAGTGGTTCAGGATAGAGTTGTAAGATTTGACATAAACAAATATACTTACATTTGTGTGAATAAAAGCTTGTCAAATATTTTATTCAAAAATTAGAAAATTAATTTCACTTTTTCAATTTCGAAATGGACTGACCACGCAGCAAATGCAATTAGTGTGTCCGTTTTGATTTTCGAATTATTGTCCTTTGCGATAATATAGAAGTCATGATGAGCAGATGGCATTTCATTTCTTCAACTTTTCGTTACTTAGAAGAGAGATGCTGCGCTTATACTGTTTATTTTATTCTTTGATAAAGTTGTTCGAGTACCTGAATTTGTTAGTTGTTGAAAAGTTCAGTTTGTTTTGTATGATTCTTCGATTATATGGGAGTGTTAAGGTAAATGTTTTTTTGACTACCTAAGGAGCTGTTGTTTCTATAGGCTCTAAGGTGGAGTACCAGATCACTTTTCAATTTTTTAATACCTAAATTAGATTTTCTTATAACCATGTTCAGTTTCCTGATTTTACAGTTCTATCCATAGATTTAATGTTTAAATTTTTCTATATTCTTTTATATTATACTTAATGGCTTTAACTCAAATGTTAAATATAAACATTTAGTAATTTTAACTATTAACTAGGATATTGTTCAACTATCTCAATTTTACGATTCTATTCATAAGTGTATTGTTACATTTTTCTTTATACTTTTATATTCAATTTAACAATTTACCTTTTCATTTCATTTTAAGTACATTTAGCTTAAAATATATTCAGTTATCGTTTAACAATTTATCGTTTGTTTTAATTTTAATTATATGTAGCTTATATTATATTCAGTTACATATAATTTTAATTGCATTTAGTTTGAAATATATTTAGTTAAACAATTTATCCTTTCCTTTAATTTTAGTTCAATTTAGATTAAAATACATTTAGTTTAACAATTTATCGTTTCCTTTTATTTTAATTCCATTTAGCTTAAAATATATTCAGCTTAATAATTTACCGTTTCCTTTCATTTTAATTACATTTAGCTTAAATATATTCACTTTGATAACTTATCGTTTGCTTTAATTTTAATGACTTGTAGCTTCTATTATTTACGTCAATCCAAATGAAAAAAATGCGACTGGCTGTTTTGTACGGTACTCCGGGAAAAACTCTGACGATATTGAGGAAACAGTGCATGGAATGTTTGATGATGAATCGTATCATCGATTAAAAATGGTATTTGCAGGAGATTTCAATATAAACTTTGCAAATGAATAAGGGGAGGAATTTATTGAAGACATTACAATAATTGATTTAGAATTACAAATCAATTCAAAACATTATACTACAAGTGGAAATACTACAATCGACACTATACTTTCTACAAAGAGTTTAAAAACTAATTTAAAATTGTGTAGAGTGTACGATAGTGTATTTAGCTATCACACACCTTTGTATGGAAGATTCGAATAAAAATAAATTTAATTATTTATTTTTTAAAAAAACATTTTAATCCCCTTGGGTGGCTAAATCTGTTTTTTGCGAAGTTTTGCATGGAACATTTTTGTATTTAAATTTATTGTTAAGCTTTTCAATGACTCTGGGTTTTCAACCATGTAGAATGTTACTTTTTCGTTTTAACGTAGGAAACCATAAGTAATTTAGTTTAAGAGAATGCAATGCATTTATGATATTACTAGCTGATACCCACCCGCTTCGCTGCGCAGACGATAATATTATATTTCGCAACCTATACGTAAAATATCAAGAAAATTTTCAATTTTTAAACGTTAATGATAATCTAAATTTAAAATCTTAAGAAATTGATTGCTTTAATAATGGTTATCCACCACTTTCAAAAATATGAGAAAAATAAAAAAATTTAGTGAAAAGTCACCCCATATATATATATATATATAAACTGCTGTTTGTAGAAAATGCAACACCATGAAGGAATCATCAGAATCAAATGAAATTCGCAGCAAATGTCAATTATAGGATATTATGCAAATTAATAAAGTTTCAGAGCCATCGCGCGTGCGCGGCGCGCGCAGCGCCCTCTGAATTGATGCTGAAAGCGTATAAATAAAGTGCTGTAGCGGGACGTTGAAAAAAGTCTATGATTATTTGTTAGTGGCAAACGTTTAGTGAGACCTGAGTATGCCTCCACGACGGAAGAATAAGAAATTCAAGCAACTTACGGAGTTTGAACGAGGGAGGATAATCGGCCTTCGAGAAGGAGGATTTTCCTATCGCGCAATAGCAGCTCGTATGCAGCGGAACAGTTCCACAGTGATGCGAGTTTGGAAGCAGTGGACCGACGAGCACCGAACAACTCGAAAAACAGGCACTGGACGACAGAAGGTGACGTCAGAGCGCGATGATCGACACCTGCTCCGCATGGCGGTGAATGATCGCACAGCTTCCTCCAGGCAGCTGGCAGCACGTTGGTCTACTGCTACAGGTGTACAATTGTCGGCTTCGTCAATTCGTCGTCGTCTGCTGCGCCGTGGATTGCGTGCAAGGGTGCCTTTATACAGGATTCCCCTCACGGCGAATCATCGACGGCTGCGTCGGCAGTGGGCTCTTGAGCACAGAGACAGGCGAGCTGATTGGCACCAAGTTGTCTTTTCAGATGAATCACGCTTCAATTTGTGGACCCATGATGGCCGTGTTCGTGTTAGACGTTATGCCGGTCAACGCTGCCTTCCTGAGTGTATTATTGAACGACATAGTGGTCGAACACCCGGAGTTATGGTCTGGGGTGCGATTTCGTATCATGGACGATCCAATTTGATACGAATTGAGGGTAATCTCAATAGCAACAGGTACGTCCGTGAAGTGCTACAGCCCGAAGTCGTTCCTTTCCTTCAAGGCATCCCTGGAGCTATCTTTCAGCAGGATAATGCACGCCCACATGTTGCGCGGACTGTTCGAGACTTCTGTTCAGCACAACGCATGCAACTTCTTCCTTGGCCTGCTTATTCACCGGATATGTCGCCTATTGAGCACGTGTGGGATATGGTTGGTCGACGTCTCGCTCGTGATCCGCGTCCTGCAGTTTCCAAAGACGAACTTTGGTTGCGCATACAAGCGATATGGAATTCTCTTCCTCAAGCAGATATTCAACATCTGTTTGACTCCATGCCACGTCGTATAGCAGCACTTATTGCAGCGCATGGTGGCTGCACCAAATACTGATTTCGGACGCTTAATTTGTTTCTTTTGTTTTGAAAATTTCATCATTTATTTGTATCAGTACAAGTCGTTTCTGCATTAAATTTCATTTGATTCTGATGATTCTTTCATGGTGTTGCATTTTCTACAAACAGCAGTATATATATATATATATATATAACTCATTCCACCCTATACATGTTACACCTAATATTAAAAAAGATACAACCTTTTGTTAGAAGATTCATCATGTTCTTATCTTTCAAATGAAATACTCTGGCAATGACATCGTGTCTATCATAAGAATTTTGTCCTAAATTTTCAATACTAAAGAAAAAGTCGAGAAAGTCGGGACGTCCAAAATGTCTTACGTATGTCATAGCGTCTTGAGTTCATTCATACATGTAGCGAAGTTCTCCAGTAAACGAAGATTGTCTTGCATGTGCGCTACTCCGTGTGAAGTAACCATTTTAGTATTTTTTTCAAAATCCCGCTAAGTTTTGGGGTTAAACTACACTTTCACCAGCCGTGGGATTCCAAACTTATTTATTTCTATCACTAAATCTGTACATTTCCTAATTTCGACATGCACGAAACTTCACATGAAGAGCCCCTTCGCCAAAATCTTGCCAATCCTCCATCAGCGCTTCAATATAAAATTATCTGGTATTTTTCCATTTCGCACACGCAAATCTCACTAAGTAAACTTAAATGGTGACAATACACAGTATAACTACATAGAAAATATATATATATATTCCGTTTGGCGTCGGTCATATCATGTTTGGCGATACAGTCGCCAAACATTACATAACCGATGGATAAGAGTAGATTAACGGATGAAAATTACATTTTGGATAAGACATCCGTAAAATCCGCTCTTAGGGAGCTTCTACATTGCAAAATGAGTAACTATGCCAAATTTCAAGTCAATCGGTTGAATAGTCTTTGAGATCTCGTGATGAGTCAGTCAGTGGTATTTCGCTTATATGTTATATATATATATAGATATATTTTTTTTTTTTATTCCTTCAGGTAAGAGGCAAATTTTTGTTTCATACCGGTGGCATGAATACACTAAACGGCACTGGTAATCACCATGAACTACCAGTTTCTATTCACTATACTGATGGTACTACTACTTGCACTTTAATTGGGACATATAAAAACAATCCATTAAAAGGTTTGTTAAAAGTTATGATCGTTTCAATTTTACAACATGGCATTTACATGAGTAACAAATTATATACTCACTGATGCTTCCTTTGTATCCCTTGAAGGCTTTTCCTGGATAGTAATCTCCAAATCCTATGGTTGTGAGTGTGATGAAAGTAAAATAACCGGAACTCAGCATATCCCAATCTTCAAGGAACGCAAAAATGACAGCTCCGAGTAAAATGAACAGCGAAATGAACATTAGATTCAGGAGAATGGGGATTTGGATCTGAAACAGATTCCGTGTGATTGATTAGTGTGTATACGTCATAATTTGAATAAAAAAACCATATTCAATTCTTATTAATCTATAGAAATCATTCTCTCCGACCGTTTTAACGCAGCTACAGTAGTCGAATGCTCGTGGCTAAAAACAAATTCCTAATTTTGTCTAAAAAGCCTAATATGGAACACGATCAGCAGATTTTATGTTATACAAAGGTTTTTTGATTCTTTTCCATTTCGCAGGCGCAAATCTCGCCAAGCTGTCTTTATTGGTGACAACACACAGTAAAAATGTTTATGTACAATTGAAATACACTCTATCACAAAAAGAAAGAAAGAAAAGAAAAACGCGACACACCAAGAAGGAGTTGCCTGATCGTAACGAAATTTCGTATGCAAAGACATATGGGCCTAATATGCAAATGATTAAAATTGGGTGGCATAGGAACTGCGAACTCAGCAGGCTTGTATAAAAAGCGATTCTCAATCAGATGGTCAAATTTTCTGTTGCATTGTGATTTAGGATACCTTTCAACGACTGAACAAATGCCTCGCCGCAGGATTCGAGCTCATCACGAGCAAATGTAAGAATTTAAACGAAGTCCTATCATTAGGGTTGAAAGAGGCTGGTTGGACAAATCGGAGAATCGCTCGTCATATGGGGGGAAGCGATGCGACGAATAGAGGATTCTGGCAGAAATGGGTGGACAATGGCACATTAAGTTTCGAGACAAAAATGACGACCTCATAATTATCTTAAGACTTTAAACAATTTAATTCTATTTCAATCATTTCTTGTATTATTATTATATATAAATTAAGGTAGATCATGAATCGCTAAAGGTAGAAATTAATTAAATGTTTATGTAGTATTTATTTCAATCTGATAACAGTTTTTTTTTTTTTTTTTTTTTTTCATTTTATTAACGCATTTTTGAAATCTCTGGAAGTTAATTACTGGTGAAAGCAGGCATGAAATACGACACAAATAAGCTCACACACAGAGAGAGATTTTCTACTTTATATACAATTCGGAGATCAATGGTTACTGTGCAATTCCTCGAAAATTATCATGACTTAGCATTGACACTTGTACATCGTTCCGTAATGAAACATAAAAGCAATTTTCTTAAGTTTATCTTTTTTATCGTATCAAAATGGCTTAAAATTATTTAAACACACTCAGAACAGTAACCTATACCTATGATGGATCATGATATTAGTCTCGAACTCAAAATTTCTCATGCTATTTTTTAAAAAGCTAAGCCAAAAGAATCCAAATAAATTTGTAAAAAAGGAAAATTAAATAAAATTGCATTAAAGGTAAAGACCGTAAATTTTTATTTCCAGTGTTAAAAATTCTGAATCAAAAAGTTCAGAGAGATTTTTTCAAAAAAGATTTTTTTTTTTTTTTACGAATACATCTTCCACGATGATCCCAGATAATCAAGGAGAATGTTAATACGACACGGAAGTATAACATTCGCATAATGCATACAAAAATTTACTCGATTTCATTTCGAATGAAGTTTCTGAGTTTTCTATAACTTTTTCGAATAATTAAAAACAAAAATTTCTTATTTTCGAAATTTGTTCTATAGTATTTCTGAGAAATGTTTAGAATAATTCAGAAAAAGTTATTATTTTTAATTTTTTTCAATATTCTATATAGTTAAATTGAATTATATGTTGAAAAAAAAAACATTTTAAATATTAAGTTGTGCATTGCCGTCCATAAAGAGCCCAAAAATGCTAACCACCTTTTAAAAATATCTATGAAGTTAATAATTAATAAGAGTCCCCCTTTTTCAAAGATCTTAGAAACAATAATTAGTACTTATTCTTTTAACGAGATCTTTCTTCGGGATTGAAAAGTGTCGTTAACTCTGATTTGCTTGCGGTTGCTAACAACAGTGATAAGTAAGTGACCTCTTTCGTTTCAAGCTTCCTCAAATAACAAAAGGAGTTGTTAAATGATCTCAAATTGTTAATTTTAAGAAGTTTAGCGTGACATTAACAGGTTAATTGAAAAGTCCCCGGCCTACCATAGTAAAACACATTTTTTGGCAAAATTAGTTTTTTTATTCAACATAATTCCCTTCAAGGGTGATACACTGATTATAGCGACCCTCCAACTTTTCGATACCATTTTTGTAGGACGATTTGTCCTTTGCTTCAAAATAGGCCTCAGTTTCGGCGATCACCTCTTCATTCGACGAACATTTCTTCCCAGCGAGCATTCTTTTGAGAACAGGAAATAGTCACTGGGGGCCAGATCTGGAGAATACGATGGATGAGAAAGCAATTCGAAGCCCAATTCATGGATTTTTGCCATCATTTTCACTGACTTGTGACACGGTGCATTGTCTTGGTGAAGCAGCACTTTCTTTTTCTTCAAATGCGGCCGTTTTTCGGCGATTTCGTCCTTCAAATGGTCCAATAACGCTATGTAATAGTCGCTGTTGATAATCCTTCATTTTTCAAGGTAGTCAATGAAAATTATTCCATGCGCATCCCAAAATACAGACGCCATAACCTTGCCAGTCGACTGTTGCGTTTTCCTACGCTTTGGACCGGGTTCATCGTGTGCAGTCCACTCGGATGACTGTCGATTGGACTTCGGAGTGAAATGATGGAGCCAAGTTTCATCCATTGTCGCAATAACTGGGGTTTATTACGCTTGATCATCTTCAAACACTGCTCCGAATCATCAACTCGTCGTTGTTTTTGGTCAAAAGGGAGGCACCCACTTTGCACAGAGCTTTCTCATACCCAAATATTCGTGAATGATATGATGTACACGTTCAGTTGATATCTTTAAAGTGTCTGCTATTTCATTCAATTTCAATTGACGGTCATTCAAAATTATTTTGTGGATTTCTTTAATGTTTTCGTCGGTAACAACCTCTTTTGGGCGTCCACTGCCTTCACCGTCTTCGGTGATCCTTTCACCACTTTTAAACTTAGCATACCAATCCTTGATGGTTGATTTTCCTGGGGCAGTGTTCGGAAACTAGGCATCAAGCCAAGTTTTTGCTTCCACTGTATTTTTCCCCTTCAAAAAGCAATATTTTATCAACGCGCGAAATTCCTTTTTATCCATTTTTTTCACACTAACAAAAGTTGCTTCACTCAAAATGCTATAATTCACAAACTAACGATCCGACAGCTGTCAAATTTATACACTCATCTTTTGAGGGTTAGGGCTAACTAAAAAACATATGGATTTAATTCTAGTAGCGCCATCTATGTGTCAGGCCGGGGACTTTTCAATTGACCTGTTAACTTCATATTCGATGAAAAATTACTCGTGCATATTTGTATTGAAGGTATATTTTTGATTGAAGATAAAATAGATCGGACTTATTATAATTACAATAGATGTATCCTTTTTAAATTGACTCATTTATAAATTTCATTGAAACCAATTTGAAGTAACCAATTTAATGCAAATTATTTGTTAATGCCTGCATAAAGAACTATTTCATTGTCTTCTTACTTTAGAGCAACAGCAATTACATTTAAGATATATTTCATTTAATAATTTATCGTTGCTTTAGTTGTACTATCTGAAGAAAATGTTAACCGATGGCTTTAATGATTTATTTTGTCTAATTTATTATTTCTATCATTTCCTTTGATTTTTTTTTTTTTTTTTTGTGAAAAGCTGACGTCATTCTTGCACTTAAGAATGTTTCATACTTTTTGAAGGATTAATTTAAAACAAGTAGTGCAGGAATAAAATAAATTGAGATTTATATATATATAAAAAACATTTAAATTCTCTATTTTCCTTAAATACAGCAAATATTATTGGCCAAAGTGGCCACGGCCTCGCAGTCGGTGGTTTTCGACCTGTTGTGACTTCGAGCGTTGATGTCACTAAAGACCCGTCGTGTAGGCAGGGCCGATGCACGTTAAATCTGTCGAGGCTCAAATCCCTTCCATTAGTGTGGTGTGGAAATTAGGAGAAGGGGGTGCCAGCTCAGGTGTTGTCCTCGTCACTTGATCAAGGTTCAAAATTACGGGGGCCATCGCCAATAGCCCTCGTGTTGCTTCTAGTGCGGCGTTAATAAAACAAATCAATGAATGATAGGCAGTAACAAAATCAAGCCTCATAATACCAAATAAAAGCCTCTTAAAGTCAAAGTTGAGATATTATGTTGCGACGCGAAATCTTTAGGAATGCGGGGTGTGGATATACAGGGTGATCAATTTAAAAGAGTACCTGTTGGTTTTTCTAAATACCCTTAAATCTGTCGGATCTGGCAACTATTCTAACACTGAAGTATAATTATTTGAACCTTGTTTAAGTGTGGGAGACAATTTCCAACTCTGTTGGACTGCTACAACTTTATTTGTGAGGTAAAAGAGAAAAGGAGACGCGGAATGTTACTTAATGCAGTGATAATTTTATTTTTGAGAAACATAATTTTTGGCCCTACTTTGGTATATGCCCGACCGCCAACCTTCGGTTTTTTTTCGCCAAATCGGCTATTAGGCCTAACATGGTGATCAGTCAAACCGCTATTTGGCGAGAAATGACTGGTCACCAAAAAAACAAAATGGCGGCTTTCGGGCATATAGGGAAGTTGTTCCCACATGGCCCACCAACAATAACATTTTTTACGTTATCATTCCTTACAACAAATATTAAAAATGTTTTTTGCCGTTTTGAATGGAAACATGAACACTTCGAACCAAGGTTTTTGATGCACTGTTCAACATTGTTGGCGTTATTGGCGAGATTTTTTCAGTTACGATTTGTTTTAATTCCTCGATGTTTGCAGGACTTCTCTGTAAAACTTTATCTTTCAGATAACCTCACACAAAAATCTAACGGGGTCTGGTGACCTTGGTGGCCAGGAGAATATTGAAATTAAAAACGGTCATCAAAGAATTCCTTAGGAACTCTCATAGTTAGATTTGAGGTGTGTGGAGTGGCTCCGTCTTGCTGAAATCAGAAGTAACTCTCCTGTATCTGAAGTGAATCAATAAAAGTTTGAATTATGTCCAAGTACACTTCGGAATTCAATAAAATCAAAGACTTAGTTCATGCAGACGAATTTTATTGATGAAATTCATAATCTTACAAAAAGAGCTTTCAAAGATAAAAATAATAATAAAAAAAAAAAAAATTTCACCCTTTATAAATTTAAAAAAAAAAAAAAAAAAAAACAATACCCACACATTAATTATAGACATATTAAATATGTAACGATGTTGAAAATCTTGCTACATATATTATAGATGTCGATAACACAACAAACAAATTGGTACTCTTTTAAATTGATTACCCTTCATAAGGTGGAATACACCCATGGCTAAAATTTATGAGACATTTTGGTTGAATTAGACAGATTTTCACTTAACTTAGGCTACAGGAAACGTTCAGTTAAATAAAATCTTTGAATGACGTAAATAAAAAAATATATTTCACTACTCTTGTACATGAATCAATATCTCTCATGAAATAAAAACAGAAATAAAAGTGAAGTCCTACTTGAGAAGTTGGCATATAAGTCTCCTCCCCCACTTGATCCGAAGACAAGGGAGGCAGTCTACCTCCCATCTGAGCCACTGCTTCCGGAGTATACTCATATCGTCTACGAGAGCCTCTGCACCAGCGACAGCATAGACGACTGTATGCATATCGGAAGACCGACGCCATGAGATCGCCAATATTTGCCAAAAAAATCAACGTCAAGGGAATTCCAATTAAGGAGTAAAGGATGGTAACAATTTTGCCTATTTGCGTCTTCGGTGTTACATGGCCATAACCTTCAAAAGAAAGAACGAGATCAAATCAGTGACAAAAGAATTTTCGGTACTTCTCTGCTATATGGCCCCCGATGATGAATCGGCAAGCGACTAAAAAATATTGCCAAGTAGGTTGTATCAAAAGATAGACTTCGCGAGTTTGGCGACGACTTGGCATAATCGCAATTTGACGGGCGCCGCTATAACAGAAAAATACCGAAATTTCAGCATATTTTTTTTCTTTCGTTCTTTTTTGTCAACTTAAATATTATGTATTCCTTTAAGCTGGTGATGTTTTTCTTAAAAGTAGCATGAATTCAGTTCGATCATCAATTTTTTTTCAATGGTTATTTTCTTTCCCTGGTGTGTAAAACTTAAGCAACAATGTAAATTTTAAGCACATAGCCAAGAGATCGCAGAAAAGAGGCTATTGTGATCCTTACAAAGAACATTCAATTCAGTAGGAAGGTGATGAGTATGCAAATGTCAGGAATAAAATGTCATAGGTGACGTGAGTGTACTCAAAACGCGTGTGGCCGGCGCTAGCAGCTCAAGACTACAATAAAAGGAAGGACGGAAGCGCAATTAAAGATATTCACTGCAAGTACAAGTGAGTTCTTTCGTGAAATATGACTTGAAGAAATCATCTGGACAACTTCACACGTGGGAGAATGATCGGAAAGCTGGAGGAGGGACGTGGTTTGACCAGTGCTGCTGAAGAGTTCAGAATCAACAAAAGTGTTGTTCCGTGCGCTTGGAAATCCTTCCAAACCATAGGTACAGCAGTTAGAAAGGTTGGTGGTGGCAACCCTAGGAAAACAACTGCAGTGGATGACCGATATATCTTCCTGTAGGTTAGAAGAGCTCTATATCTGTCAGCAAGCGAAAGCTCTCAGCAACTGTGTACAACGACAGGGCGACAAGTGTAGCGGTTTACTGTGGCCAGACGCCTTCACAAAGGTGACCAATTCGCCCGCCGTCCTGAAAGCTGCATCCCTTTGAAAGTTGGACATCGGCGGCACCGTTTAGAGAGGTGTAAGGAGCTCAAAAACTGGATATCTCATCAATTGAGTCGTATCCACTTTACGGAGGAGAGTCGTTTCAGTGCCACAAGTAATTCGGAGAGAGGTCGGAACGCGGTTTCATCCCAATAAAATCACGGAAAGAGATCGTTACGGTAGTCCTGGAGTTATCGTCTGGGGAGCCATTATGCTAAACGGGTGGATTGAGCTCCATGCTTTCGACAGAGGTTCTGAAACCGAAGATCGCTTTTGTAAGGAGGTGTTCCTTCTCCATGTGCGTCTGTTCCGAGGTGCTATTGGATCAGACTACGTTTTTATGGATGGCAACGCACAGCCACACTGGACTGCTGATGTTCAGCTACTGGAAATTAAAGATTTCCCTCGGATGGACTGGCCAGCGTTCTCCCCTAATTTAAATCCCATAGAACATGTGTGGGATGCTTTGTGGAGACACCTTGTGGCACGATTACATTCTCTAAGGAATCCTAAATAACTGAAACAGATGCTGATTGAGGAATGGGCACTCTTACCTCAAGAACTGTTGGACCAACTGGTGCTGAGTATGAATATACAGTGCGAAGCAACCATTGCAGTAAGGGAGGGCATATCCTATACTAAGGAACATCTGCTTGTTGTTCTTCCTCTTGGACAGACAATCATATGTAACGAAACTATGAGTTCAATAAAGTTTTTTTTTTTTTTTTGATTCCATACATGTGCATTGTATTCATTTTTGAGTAGCTATGCTTTCGTCATCGTTTAAGTATAAAATGTTGTCTCTCATTTCATGTCAGTCAAATAATCTCTTATGGAGTTATGGCAAAAAAAAAATGCTTGTTGCTTAAGTTTTGTACACTAATGTGTATATATATATCGAGATTATTTATTTTCAGAGAAATTCTTTTACTTTCAGCGACGAGAATTATAAACAAATAATGTTTGTAACAATTAAATTATCATATCAAACACCATTTGTTCTTGCATTCATGTATAATGAAAATCAACCAATGATATTTCTCTTTCGTTATCATTAAGACTTTCGTCTACCGGTTATTTTGATTTCGTGAATGTAATGGAATTCCTTCTATCTTTCACAAATCTTTACTGCTTCATCTATTTGAATGCAAAATAATGAATACGGAAAACCAAAATATAACGTAGGTTTCTGCGGAATCACATTTTTCTTCTGATTATTAAAAATATTTTTACCTTTGTTTTAATGATTCTCTTATGGGTTTTCCGGACTTTAAAAAGTATCCTAAAATATTTTCAAAAATCGGGGTGAAAATGTGATTCTGTAGCAACCTTCATTATTCTTTGTTCTTTCGTATTCATTATTTTGCATTAAAATGGATAAAATATTATAGATTTGAGGACGAGAGTCGAAATTCAGTAGAAATGACGCGTCCACGAAATCAAAATGGCCGACAGACGGGAGGCTTAAATACGCTAAATCCAAACGTCCGTATTTACTAATTATAATTGACTGTTTTTTTAAACCAAAATGCAATATATTGGATTCACAAAGTAAAGATCAAAGGAAAATTATGTATAAATTTTATAAATTATGGATAAGCTAATTGTTAAATTAAAGCTCCCGTATTCCAGTTTTTTAATTCATTAACATAATGCTAACTCTATGGAATTCTAAATTTCTTATATTATCTTGGCTAGTGTATTTACTTGAATGCTATAAGAATTGCGGTGGAAAAAACGAAAAATGATAAAGGTTTCCGTAAAATTACATTTTTTCCAGTAATATTTAAAAATATTTTTGTATACCTGAAAATTCATCAATAAATTATTAAAATAAGCATAAAAATATTTTTAAAAATCGGAGGGAAAAAAATATTATTTTAGAAAAAGCTTCATTTTTTTTTTTTTATTCCTTTAAAATAAATTTTATTGTATTGAAATAAATACACTAATCTAAATTAGAGGAGAAAAATATAAATTCCTCTGCGGCTTTAACATTACGTTCATGGATTCAACAACACTAGTTTAGATTTGTTGAAGTAGAAAATCCGCAAGATTTACTCTTCGTTCATAGATTTAATAATACTAGTCTAGATTTAAGATGAAAAGTAGATATTCATACAGGATTTCTAATTTCCTGCATTTTTTTCCCCTTCCTAAAATTTTCGGAAAATCCGGAGAACATAACAGTCATTCTCGGAAATGCATCAAAATTTGAAAAAATTATAAAAAGTAATTATTTTAATTGATATCAATAATAATAATAACGCAAAATGAGAATATTTATAAATTCACATTTATATTTCTTTATATTTTGAGTTTCAAAATACAAATAAAATATATTAATTATTGATTTTTTGTGTGTGGCTTAAGAAAACGTATGCAATCTATACTTTTATCTCTCAGAATAGTTCTTAACTTTGTTATGAACTCTCTCAGCTTCAGTTAATGTAGAAATTGTTTTCAAAGCCTCACCCAGTTTCATAATATAATTATAATCGATTTACTGATGAGTCAAGCAACTGTAATGTTTGCTTCTTTATATTGTTCAAGCTAGAATTCAAGCAAGTTGAGCAATATTGGAATCTTTGTCTTTGAATGGGTCGCTTTTTCTAATTTTTCGTCGAACGTTAAAGATTTTTCCTCCAAAGTTTTTTTGCTCTCTTCTTCTTAGTCCAAAGAATTGGACAGGGATTTGTCTTAGCGTAAAAATAATTATTATTTTAGCTTGTTGAATCAAAAAGATTTTATCTGGTAAACGCAAAAATTTAACTGTAACTGCAGCCGCATCATACTTTCTCCCCAAATTTAGAAACTGTATTAATCCAACTAAGCCAACATTGCGTTTCTCACTAATCCTTTGAAAGAATAGAGAATAATTCATATTCTTTGCAAATTCGGAATATTGTTAATTCTCCATAAATGAAAGCAAATATTCTCCAAGGCAGTTGACGAAGTCTCATTCCAGTCGAATAGTTTTTCTAGGTCAATTTTTCCAGGTTTCAAGCCTGATACAATTACAGTCGGAGTTTCAAATTTTCTATTAGCCAAAATTTAGTATTCTTTAATATCAATTAATTCTTTTGAAATTGCTGATTTTATCTCTAAAAATATTTCATTCATTGCCAACAAACTATTTCAGCATGTCTAAACAAACCATCTTTTCACGGCCAAATTCTGCTTTGATATAATTTTGTAAAATATTATTCCAGAGAGTTGATTTCCTCATTAATTTTACAATACCCTTTATCCTTTCAATAGATACATTTATATTAGTCATGGAATTTTTCTCCATAAGCATTATGAAACATAGCATCTGTTGCAATACAGCTTTCAAATTCTGAATGACAATTTTCTTATTATAGTTTATAATTATGTGTTCCTGGGAATACAAAAAGTATGAAACGATTTCCAAAGACTCTAATTCCATAGGATTAATATTACGTCCATGAATTCAATAAGGAGGAAAACAGAGATTCAGTATGAATATGAATCTAGAAACAGTGATCTAAATTTGCGATGGAAAATAGAAATCCGGTAGGATTAACAATATGTTCATGAATTCAAAATGGCCACTCATTGGAAATCTTAAGAACATAGTGAAATTACTTTAGTAAAATCATTTTAGTGAAATCACTTTGCAACTTAACGGAATTTTCAGAGTTCTTTTTTCAAACACTGTTAACGAAGGCTTTTATGGCACACACATACATACAAATGAACCATTTAAATTTGAAATCGTATGAGCCTTAAGGCTCCCATCTAACCACCATTTTAATTTCATCAGCTTAATGTTAATCCAATGGAATTTCGATTTTAATTCTCAAATCTTTACTATATTTGATCTATTTGAATGCAAGAAAGTGCATCTGAAAGAGCAAAAAATAATGAATGCTTCTGTGGAATTACTTTTTTCCATCGATTCTTAAGAGTATTTTTATTCTTATTTTAATGATTCGTTTTGGAGTTTTCTGGCCTTTAAAGAATATTTTCAAATATTTTTAAAAATCTTAGGAAAAAAGTAATTCCACAGAAGCATTCATTATTTTTTGCTCTTTCAGATGCTTTGTATGGCATTCAAATAGATCAAATAATAAAGATAGGAGAATTCAAGTCGAAATTCCATTGGATTAACATTACGTCCATGGAATCAAAATGGCGGGTAGGCGGAAGCCTTAAGGTTGTCGTCAACGGGCCATTTTAATTTCGTGTATGTAATTTTAATCCTATAGAATTTCGACTACTATTCTCAAATCCTTACTATTTGATCTATTTGAATATAATAAAGTGCATCTGAAAGAGCAAAAAAATAATGAATGCTTCTGCAGAATTAAATTTTTCTCCAATTTTTAAAAATATTTTTACACCTTTATTTTAAAATTATTTGCTTGTGAGTTTTCCGGTCTTTAAAAATATATTTTTTTAAAATCGGAGTAAAAATGTAACTCCACAGAAGCCATCATTATTGTTTGCTCTTTCAGGTGCACTTTATTGCATTCAAATAGATAAAATGTAAAGATTTGAGAATGGTAATCAAAATTCCATTGGATTAACATTGCGAGCACGAAATCAAAATGGCCGAAAAACAGGAGCCTTAAATATATCTTAAAGCTGCTCATTTTTGTGTGGTAGCTTATAAAACGTATTAAAGCTTTCTTTGCCTAATGTTAAACAGCTTGATCAAAAGTTGGAACACATTTCCAGTTCAGAAAATCATTCCAATTTTCATGAAAGTTTGTGACATTGTAACGCGTACATCTGTTAATGACACAGAACTTTTAAAATTTAAGAATATTCCAAATAGATGCTATTTTTCACTTGATAATGTAAATTTCAAAACTCGTCTAATATTACAGTATAGGAACATGGAATATCCTTTACAGCAGATAAAAGGTTTTGTGATTCATATAAAAAAAAATGAGTTACAGAATAAAATACACTATTCTCTAAAAGATAGTGAAGTCAGAATATAACATTAATGTTCGAGCGCTTTCTTATCAATTCGTCCCAATTCGAGCGTGTTATAATTTCGATTTCTATTCCTTAACATTACACAAAAACAGTTATTTGGTGTTGATTTTGAATTAGCAAAACTTAAAGAAGATTTTTTTTTTTTTTTTTTTTTTTTGAGAAGTAAACAAATAATAAAAAATATCAAAGCTATTGAATTACATTGTTGTACAGGATATTTCAAATTAGAAAATTTTCAGCTATTCTAATTAAAATTAATGCTAATTCTGTGCCTATATCGATCAAACTAGATATACGATTTTTTTTTCAGTTTATGAAACATAAATTTCTTAAATTTTCCACATATCAACAAGCATCTTAATTTTTTTTACATCTTATCGTTTTGTTGTAGGAATAAAAATATTTTTTCTTATAATAGCTGGATAACTTTTGAAAAGATGAAATTCTTATAATTTCTACTGGATAACTTTTGAAAAGATGACTTTAAATCAATAATTCAAATTCAATCTCAAAAGTTCAATTTAATAATTTTTATTTAAATATGCTACCGAGAATGTTTAAACGCATTTACTTTCTTTTTTAATGGGTTTTCTTTAACTCACATTGTATGTCTGTGTCAAAACTTTAAAAGCTTTTTGCTCACTATTGAAAGCGCTCAGTTGAATTGAAATTTTCTATACACGATTGCTTTGAATGTCAATACTATAATTTAATTATAATTAATAAAAACTAATTAATTAAAACTAATTATTTAAAGAATTAAATTTTACGCCAAGTCTCTCGCCAAATGAACGCAAATCCAATGCTTAATTGAGTTAAAAAAATTTACACATATGTATTTTAAATGATAAATGTAATGAACGTCAAATATTAAATAAACTATTAAAACTAATTATTGAATAAATTCGATTTGACTCAACGTTTCCCTTTTGCTCTTAAAATTTAAGGTATAAAAAATTATGTTACGCAAAGTGTGTGAAGTTTGAAAGGAAACCCATGCTCAAAAAACTCGTTTTATACCGGTGTTATTATTTTATTCTTGTAATGATTTATTCAGTTGTATTATACCAAAGAAGTTTCAACAATGCTTAACGTGGGTTTTTTTTTCAATGATAAATAATACATATGAATACCTTCAAAAAGATTTCACTTATTTACCTATAGTCGTCAATATGGTCACTGAATACAACAGTCCATTCCCAAACGTCCACTCCCTATCCCAGTTATTTTCATCCATAGTGCCATCATATGAGAAATTCTTGACCACGCCAACTATAAACTTATCGAGACCTTTAAGTTCCTGATAAACGCGGGCGTTCCACTCGTCTTGTGACACTTTGTCTTTCAGGTAGTAGAACAAAGCACTCAAGTAACCAATGGTATCGTTCACGTCTATGGAACGAATCTTTCGCTCGTTTCGTATAAAATCCTCATTTGAATGTTCGATCTGGACGAAAAGCCATGCTCCAAAACCCGCATATAAGCACACCAAGAGGAAGAGACCGACATGGGAGAACAAGAGGCGGAGAACAAGTTTACCACATGACCTTTGAGACTGAGGTAGTTCCGGTTTTTCTTCTTCCACCATGGCGTCCCTGCAAAAAAAGGAATAAAGAGATTCAAATGGTGGAAATCTGAATGTTTAAGGAACAGTAGAATTCATATTATCGGGTTTAATTGGAACCAGAGCTTGAAATAGTCTCTATCACGTTTCCCCCTTTAACTAATATTTTGACGACTTTAAGTGAATTTGATTGAATTGAACATCTCTCATAATAGATGAAACGTTATGACGTATTTCCTTTATTATTTAGAATTGTACAGTCATCTTGAAAGTCTAATCAAACAGTCAATAAATTCAAAACAATCCAACTGAAGACATGTACGAGCAGGACAAAACACTTTGTTAACTATCAAAGAATAAGTAAGTTCGTTTTCTCTCGAATCTCTCTTAACTCGGTTAGTCCTAGTTTATAATCTAATAATAAAGTCTTTGCTTACCAAATCCTTTATTCAGATTCTAGCTCTTCTGATTATAGCAGATGTGACTCCTATGATTCTGATCAGGATTCACTTCCAATTACGATCGATATAAATAACTAATTAAAAAGATTCACTCCAATCTACACCCTCTATCTACTTACCATAATTCTCTATCTCACTTTTCTTTCCTTTCAATTCTAATTCTGCTAATACATCCCTATCTTTAATTCAATTTACCAGTCTTCTTATCTTCATCTAATTTACCTAGCAAGTTTCATTTGGTTAGCAAGCAGTTTAATTGTACACAATTCAAATTACCAAAAAGTCTCAGAGGTTAATGAAGAAAAAATCGTGAATAGCTGAACGTCACAACATGACTTATGCATATTGGAATGGAGTTATTGAATTGTAATGAGTAAAACTGAGGGAATGCATATGTAAACAATGAAGGGCTTAGTACGAGAATAGGTATTTAGTTAGTGGTAGAGTGTGAAGTCGAAGCTATAAACAAAGGAATAGTGATCGTATCGCCACGTTTGAGAAGTTATACGATAATAGCCACAACAGATCTACTTAGTGTCAGTGAATCGGACCCTCGTCTATAATTCTTCAAATGATTTGAACTAATGTAGATATATATATCTTACAAAAACCTCAATTGTTTGATGTATACATAGTTATTATATTAAACGTTAAATCGGACGTGCCACATATAGAGTTGGGTAGAGATTGACTGTTGATTATTCATAAATCTGAATAAAATAACTTTATTATAATCTTTGTATGACTTTCGACCCATTGAACTATTAATTGAATTATATTTTAAACAAGTCGTAATTCCATAGGATTAGCATTACGTCCGCGAAATCAAAATGGCGGGTAGACGGGAGCCTTAAGTCTGAAAATGCTTTTTATGTTACTCCTAATTTTTTTAAAGAGAGTCTCTTTCAACCAAACACTGGAAGTAGTAAAAACGATAAAATTCAGATTTTTCATCGATTCAGTAAAAATTATTTTTATTTGTCATTACTTTTTCTCTCAGTATTAAAAAGACTTTTTAAGATATTTCTATGAAAATTATAAAGTTAGCTCTAATAGAAAAACTTCACTCATGATTATCAGTTCATATTAAGATATTAAACATATTTTTTTTGCTTTAGTTATTAATCTAGTAGGATGAAAGAATGTGAAGGTTTGGATTAAGGACCTATAATTATAATATAGGTCCTTAATATAAATACAAAACCAGATACAAAACTGTGAAAATTTGAAAGATTGAACATTTCAAATAATTTTAGAATAAAATGAAACTTATTTGACAAAATATACAGCAAATTGCAAACTTTTCCTTATTAAACATGAGAATGGTTTTCTTACTATATGTATATCAATGCAGCAAAACATCTTTTACAGAAATCTTTATTTTAAAAAAAAATTAGATTTTTTTTTTTTTTTCACTTTACATAAAAAGAGAGTACAGTTTCTCTTTTGAAAGTGTTTGAAAAGAGGATAGTATAAAAATGTTTACTTAGATTAGTAGGAAATAAGACAATAAGAGATAAAAACAAGTTCTTATCAACAATTTAAAGCTCAAAGTTGTTATGTCATTATTTGAATTAAATTAATTTATACTATAGATTCCAATCAACATGTCAAAAATATACATTTTTTTATACAGGAAGAAGCCTTATTAGGTTTGTTTTTTTTTTTTTTTTTTTGTATTTAAAAAAAAAAGTAAAAATTTTTTTAAAATTGAATAAGTTTACATTCAAGAAACTTAAGTTAAATTATTGTAAAATAGTATAAAGTTAGCAAAATTCTTGATGCAAATCTGATTAATTTAAAATTCTTCAGTTATTATGAGTTTTAGTGATTTCAGTGACATGCCAATAAAGAAATTTGAGCACATTCAAACCATATTATAATTACAAATATTATTTTGAACTCAGGAGATATCTGTGGAGATTTCAAATCCATAAGCAATATCGAAATAGATACTTACAGAGAAATGAAGTTTACAATCATATATATAACTTTACTTTGCTAAATCAGAAATAAATAAATAATAAAGCATTAATTTAAATTGAAAGAAATTTTTTTTCGATTTTGGACTCATTCAAGTAATTATGATCTTGTAATTTACGTGCTATGACTGAATTTATACTACTAATGTTTAAAAATACTCTTTTGTGATATTGTTCATCCAAAATATTTTCTGCGGATAAAGGGGAGACAATGAAATTCCAGAGACACTTTTAAGAGATGCCTCATTTTAATTGTAACAAATTAAATCATAAAGGACAAGAAATCAAGCATTTTTTCGTTACTTAAAAAGGTCTTTATATACATTTTTATCTTTATTTCCTTATTAAGTGTACTTAACCTTTCAGGAATTTTATTGAGTTTATTTTTAATGAGTCTTATTATATGTAAATTAAATCCTTTTTATAAGATCACTTTTAATTTAAATACTTTTAGAAATATATCTGAATTACTTGCAGTTTCATCACTAATTATATGTAATTTCTCGATCAGTTATAAATAACTTATTTATTAAACTAACATTTAGATTTTTATTTATTTCAATAAATAGTGATGTAACAAAAATAAAATTACAAAAGTATACGACGGAAATCTATGTACAAAATATTTTAGAGTGATTGTTATTAATTTTAAAAAAATTTCTCCTTCTCAATTACAAGTTTTTAAATGTTAACTTAAAATTTTAAGAAAAACATTTCCTTTAAATTAGTGTAAATATTATCAAGGTAAATCAGTTTTTTTTCAGGAAATATTTGTTTTTTATACTTTTGTGAATATTTTCTTAATCTATTTTTTATACTACATTTTAAAATGAAATGCAAAAAAAAAATTTAAGATTTAAATTTTCCTCTTATAAATATATTCTTAGTTTTAATAAATTCATTATGTAGCTAGATATTTAGCGATTGTTTAAGAAATTTGCACACATAAACCGGCTTCACTAAAATGATGTAACAGTTATAATATTATTAGTTCCCTTCACAATATTTTTCTAACACAAAACAATTCTAAATTTATTCCTTTTTTCATTTCTACGTCATTTATCCAAACAAATAATATAAACAAACCATTTTAATTCACTTCACAATATTTTTTTACTCCAAACGATTCCAAATTTTATTCCTTTTTTTCATTTCTGCGTAATTTATTCAATGCAAATAATATTGACAAATCATTTATCTTGAAAATGTAGACTCAAATTTTTTTTATTTTAAGTGTTTTTAGAATTTAATGGGAGAAAATTATACGGCTCTAAATTTAACCATGATAAATAAGAACGATAGTGAAATTCCGCTTAGCTTGGTAGAAAGAAACAGAATGAAGCGCTATTAGTTTAGGAGAAAAAAATACGTTAAAGACTTACCTTTGTCTTGTATCAATACTTCCCTACCTCCTGGATCATGACCTGACGAAAAATTACAATTAAAGATGATACTTTCACAGATAGAAATAAACAGATTTCGTTGCCAAGAAGCGCTAAACAATAACGAATGAATGAAAATATTTAGATACATTCCGTGATCACTTCCTTTGTGTTACCAACAACAGTCCATACTGTGTGCGCCCATTGATTAGCCCTTTCCTTGAATGTCCTTAGTTAGGGATGACAGTGAATTTTTACGATTTTTCTTGTTTAGTTACTAAGACAACTGGACAACAAGAAAGCTTGTTTTTGGAGGACGTTCCCTATCTATTTCGTGTTGCTAATTTGTTCGTTTTTTTGTATTCATTTTGATAATTAAATATTCAAAATAACATGTCGTGTGCTTTAAATCACGTAGAACGATCGGTCTTTTGCTGACAGAAGAATAATAAAACACCTTCGTATTTAGTAAATCTATGTCATGCAATCTTTTTTTAAATGATCACTGGAAATTCATTAAAGTTTTAAGAATTAGAGCTATGTGAATTTCATTCATAAATAAGAATAAATGTTACTGTTTTAATGCGTGTTAAGAAAGCTTTTTTTAAATTAGTATCATACATTTTTAAAAATTATAAATGTCAGCGTAAAAATAATTATAAATAAAAAAGCAACTGGAAAGGAAAACTTTAAACTATATAAAGGTAAGTGTATTTATTACCATAAACAAGTTTGTCTTACGGTTTACTTTATTTTTAGCATTCTTCCGATTATTTCATTGGTGGAATTTTTGAGGAAAATATTTTATTATGTTAGTGTATTTTTATAATATTACTTTTAAAACAGTTATATAAGAATGGTAATGAAAAAACAATGCTTTAATGTATTTAAATTCGTTGGTTCTACTGGAAAAAAAACTGATTATTATTAATTTTAGGTAATATAACATTCCAAGAAGCTTTATTTTTAATCGACAAAACTATCTGATATAACATTTTAACTAACTTATCATTCCAAAAAATTTTATTTTTATCAAACACTGATTCAATAAATTTTTTTTTTTTTTTTTTTAAATAAAAGTTGTCTGATAAATCCATTTAATGATAATTTATATTTTTACATTAAAAAACAAGTAATATAAAAAATTTAAAAGTCAATTCCTACTTAAGTCAACAAAGAAAAATTTTATTTTAGTTACTTTTTATTAAATAATTACAATTAATATAAATATGTATATATATGTATACATATATATATGTATATATGTATAAATATGTATACATATGACAGAATCACAATATTAAGTGACAAAAGAAATTTTTTTCGAACGATCTACACGCTTCGTCACTGACGGCATTTATTCCTAAATTTATATCCTGCTAAATATCTTACATAAGATAATTTTTTTTCTCCCATAGAAAACTAAAATTAATTATTTGAAAATCAAATAAAAAAAAAATTCTGCTTCGACGAGATTCGATCCATAGGCGTGAATATTCTACGCCGACGCTCTTCCAACTTTGCCATTGCAAGACAAGTGACGTAGTAGTAGAAGCATTGGCTTGTTTCTTAATTCATCCGATAAATTAAATGGTTGGAATGCAATTTAGCCCAACCACTCTTGGCGACAGGAATTATTTCACGGTATTTTGCCACATTTGGCAAAATACCGCGAAAATACCCTGGTCCACTTCGCTGACTTAACGTTCAGCCAAAAAAAAAATCGCCTAGTTTGGCAATTTTTGATATCGCGCCAAACGGTTGGGCTAGAATGTATTTTCACCCATTAAATTTAGTTAAATGAATTAATGTTTGAAAAAACTGTATTAACATCAAGTGTCATCCACTACAGGTTTAAAAAAATGTATTTGAACTTGAGTGGATGAATAAAAAGTATTTCATTAACGATTGAAAATTTGAACAAGATATATATAGTTAAGAATGTGAGCTAACAGTAGGAATTTAAAAACGTCGCCCGAGATATGCAATGTGTGTTTTGATGAGGGGAATTTGTAGGTCATGATGAATAACTGACTAAGATGAGGAAAGAGCAGAGGAGATGGGACAGATTTTGTCAGCCGACCAATGGGGTAGCTGTATATCGTGGTTGTGCTTGGGTCAGCGAATTTGAATGTCTATGATCGTTAGGAGCAGTGGTGGTAAGAGGGCGAATTTTGACTGGTCTGTTGGTAAAGGTGGGCGGAGTGAATATTTCTGCGTTAGCGAGTTGTGGGTTGAATTAAGAAATAAAAATTTAGGAGTTTAAGAGAATACTCTTACGTCTATTAATATTCGTGTGTGGGTCATAGTTACAGCTATTTAAGAGCGTGTTATTGTTGATGGTCAAGAGATCATTAAAGAATTCGGGGGATATTTTTTGTATGATTTGTTTGACGTTGGGGAAGTTAATAGATGAGTAAATATCTGTGTCTCATGACCACGGTAGAAATGACGATGTGTAAGAAACCTCACGCTTTATACTTTCCATTACAACGACCTCCAGTGGTTCACCATTTGCTCTCTTCCCACGCATTGCATGGGGAAAATTGCTTGTTCTGATGTTTTCCGTCACCCCTTAAATTTTTGCCCGTAAGTATCGAAACATCCTGTTTAGCGTTCTTGTGACTATATCTTATTCCTCCTCCACCTCTTTCCTATTCGCTTTTCTTCTTTTTAAATAGCAAGGCTCCCCTACATGTATTACGGTTTTTTCACAAGGTCGGGTTCTCATATAAAACATCATAATAAACCATCCCCACAGGTTAGTTAAAAAGAAATACGCTCACAAAGAACAGCCACTTTTTTAAAAAAATAATTCTTATGCCTTGCACTATGGATATGATAATACTTTGACTACAACAAAGAAGGAAGTTGGCATTTTACAGAAGAAAAAAACTGGCAATTCCTTTCATTTAGATACATTAATGAAGAACTTCAAAGATTTTTACGAAATGTTAATACCTTAAATATATCTAAAATGCAATTTGGCTTAAAACACACAGCTTAGAGTGATTGTTTTTGCTCTATGATTAATAGATAAGTAGAAGTTACTTTTTATATTACCGGTTATTCGGTAGAGTTTTCAAACAAGACCACTGTACTTGTAAATTGCCTTGAATTCTTTAAACTGTGAATATAAAATAAAAATTCGTAATACACTCTATAACAAACAAAACAAAAAAAACACCAAGAAGAAGTTGCTCGATTGTAATGAAATTTCGTATGCAAAGACATTTGGACCGAAAATTCAAATGATTAAAATTTGGTGTCCAATGAATGAATAGCGGGAGCTACAGTGCATCGGAACTGTGCACTCAGCAGGCGTGTATAAAAAGTGATTCTCAATCGGATGGTCAAGTTTTCTGTTGCATTGCGATTTAGGATACCTTACAACGACTGAAAAAATGCCTTGCCGCAGGAATCGAGATCATTACGAGCAACTGTCAGAGTTTGAAAAAGGTCGTATCACTGGACTGAAAGAGGCAGGTTGGGCAAATCGGAGAATCAATCGTCATATGGGTCGAAGCGATGCGGCGATTAGAAGATGTTGGCAAGAATGTGTGGACAATGGCAGATTTCAGCCTCATGATGGTAGCAGTCGATCTAGGGCCACAGCAGTTCGGGAGGACAGAGTGAATGTCAGATCAGCTGTCACAGCGCCTGATTCATCGGTATCAACCATCAGACGTGCGACCCGCCCACGAGTATCCACCACGACCATTCATAGACGGCTCATAGAGAGAAATCTACGCTCGTACCGATAGCTACGCCACCTGCCACTCACGCCTACGCACTGTCGTACCAGATTACAGTGGTGCTTGGCTCGATCAGATTGGAATGATACTGACTGGGGACGTATCGCGTTTAATGACGAATCCCGCTTCCAACTGTGTCCTGACTATCATCAAAGACGTGTTTGGAGACGCCCAGGGCAGCATGCCGATCCTGCTTTTACTTGTACACGCCCCACAGGCCCTCAAGCTGGGGTTATGGTCTGGGTGCCGTTTCCTTTGATAGCCCAACCCCTTTGGTCGTCATTAGAGGTACACTTATAGCACAGCGTTGCATTGACGACATTCCGAAACCTGTTTTCCTATCGTTCCTTTTGCAGTACTCTGGTCTTATTTTTCAACAAGATAAGGCCAGACCATACACGGCACGTGCTGCTATGAGCTGTCTTATAGCTTGTCAAACACTTCCTTGGCCAGCCAGATCTCTCTCCAATCGAGCATGTCTGGCAGATATGATGGGAAGACGGCTGCAATTACCAGGGAAGATTGATGACCTAGCACGACATGCCACGTCGTATGGCAGTTTGGGTCCAGGCTAGAGGTGGGTCAGCACCTTATTGAGCTTGTTACTTTGTAATTCTGAAATGAATCATTCAATTTTTCTGAAATTTTAATCGTTTTCTATTCTGAGCATAACTTTCTTATCCGCCAATTTTTGTCTCCATCGGACAGCTCCTTCTTGGTGCGTCGAGTTTTTTTTTTTTTTTTTTTTTTTTTTTTTTGGTGAATTTAGGTATTTTTTTTTTTTGTTTTACCTTGTGTTTATATTGTTGAAAAATAAATTATATTTTAACTTAAATAAAATTCAACAAATGACAAACTATACATAATACTTATAAAAAAATTATTTTTCTCAATGAAAACAATCATGAAATATATAATTAAATATGTTCTCTGTTTGTCAACATGTTTTGAAAAATAACACCGGTAAAAAACGAGATTTTTTTGAACATGGGTTTTCTTTCAAACTTCACACTTTGTGTGACACAATTTTTTATACCTTTTATTTTAAGAGCAAAAGGGAACGTTGAGTCAAATTGGATCTATTCAATAATTAGTTTTAATAATTTATTTTATTATTTGATGTTTATTAAACTTATCCCCTAAAATAAAAGGTTTTAGCCCAATAAAGCATTACGTTAATCAATTAAGTTACATGAAATCAAAATTAAAACAAACGATAAAATTATGCTATTGAATTGAATATATTTAAGCTAAATATAATTAAAATTAAGCAAAGGATAAATTATTAAATTGAATGTTACATCAGCTACATGTAATCAAAATTAAAGCAAACGATAAATTATTAAACGACGAATTTGGCGACTTAGTGAGAAACTTAGAGTTAAATTTAATTCTTTTAATTCCTAAAATCACTATTTTCATGAAATCCTGCGGTCCGCATGTGACCTGCCAAGTATCAACCTGCGGCTCACGGAGCTGTGTCTTCTAAATAAAGATTTAAATTTTTGTTGTACATAAAAGAACTAAAGAGCATTCCACAATAAGTCGCTTGAATCATATCCCATTTTTATGGGAATACCTCTCTACCAGACTCAACTATCGTCACAATTTTGCTTCTCTAATTATGATCAGAAACAATTACAAAGCTCGTTTTAAAAAGCGCACAGGCCATCTTGCGTGAATGAGCGGCACACATTATATACTTAACTAGCAAATTCACTGAAGAGCGTGTGAGTGCATGACTGGGGGTAATGCGACACGCGGAACATGCGAAATAGCAGCAGCCAGTCTGTCTGCAGCAAGACTGATATATCTAACTTAGAAGCGTATTGTTCCAGGAAGACTGACTGCTCGGTGTAGAATACCGGGTAGACTGGAGCCTTAACCCGTAACAGGACAGGTGAAAAAGTGGAACATAACAAGGGTCGTTAAAAAGGGAAAAAGTGGAACATAACCTGTTATTTTTCTCATACGTTCTTTAAACTATGCACTTTCAGAAAAAAAAAAAAAAAAAGGTTTTTTTTTTCTTTTTTTTAAAACATTTTAAAGTGAAATAAATTTTTTCCGAGATAATTTTGCCAAAGCCTTAGCATTTTCGATACAAATCATATGATGTAGCAAATTTTATCAATTTAATAATAAAAAAGAATATATTTTCTATTAATTATAGTTTTTTTTTTATTTATTTAATATATAAAGTAAGTTTCAGTGAGAGAAAATTCAATATAGAGCGTAGTACAGAAAATTTTTGTTCCAACAATATTTCAGGGATTTTTTAGATGGAAATAATTTAGTCCTCGTCTTTGTTAAGCACATTCATTGCATAAATTTCGTGAGCATTACAAACAAGCAGGGGTTTGATAAGGTAAACATAAATATGCTGTCTGTCTCTTCTTGCTTTGGAAGCATAAATGACATTTTTTTCCTTAAATTTAATTTTGTTTCTTCGATGCGCTACTCTACATTCTGGGGTTCCGTATCGTTTTCCTAAAATCCGTTTTATCGTATGACGCAATTTATGATTGGATTTATAACTCTTTTACGTAGTAGCGGGAAACTATAAATATGTCCATTTCACAATTATGAGTATAAAGATCGTTAGTAAAAAATAGTGGCATACATTTTTTGGATTAGAATAATCCGTTTTCCAACGTTTTTATGTATTTCACTTGGTGTGTGTCATCAAATTTTCGATCGTTAATTTAACCAACTTCCTATCAAGTTAGAGCTCTGAAACTTTGGAAATCGTTCGTACTCGCCTAACAATTCAAAGTTTTAACTAGTATTTTAATAATTTTTTTAATAAACTTTGCCTTCAAATAAAAACGTTATTTTTAAAAACGTTAGTTGTTATCTCGAATTATTTCATGTAAGATCATAGTTCGGGTAGTTGTGTTGGAGTTCCAACATTTCGACTAGATTCAATGGATAACCATTTGAATCGATTTTTCCCATAGCAGTATATCACGGAATCATTTGTTGATTCTTGCTCAGAAAAATCATTGTAATCTGAAGAAATTTCCGATTCTGTAGAGTGGTAACTTTCACAGACAAAATCTTCTCTACTAAAATCACTTACAACTTGCTCATGAATCCATTGCAGCTCTTCCGAGGATCTGATGAATTAATCGATCTCCTCAGACCTAACTTCAGAGCCATGTATACTACTGCTGAAAATTTCATTCTATTGGACAAAGCACGTAATAGTGGTGATAGGAAGGACATGTAGAGCGGTCTGTGAGACTGTACTTCCCCAAATACGGGTCAAAACTTAAATATTAAGTACAATCAAAAGATATGGAATTTATTTGTCCAGATATGAGGAACAAGTTTACGATGGAACAAATGTAATGTCGGGAAAATATGGAGAGCAACGAACCCTTATAAAGGATCATGCGTCAAATACTAATCATGGTTATTGTGTTGCACACTCATGAAATTTAATTTTAAATGTTGCTGTGTGTGCGTGTAGAAACACATTCCCGAAATTCCGTCACAGTTTTCGGATAATTTAGAAAAAATATATATAAACTTTTTTTTGGCAATAGAATAAAACGACAGGAAATGTTGAGTAACGATTCTTCTGAAGAATATCATATCACCCTTTAAAAAAAGTTTTTTTTTATCCTATGCCAGTCTCCGACCTTTCAGTCATATTTCGACGAGCAGCCCAATACAGTGAAGAACGGTAAAAGCAGCCAGCTAAAACGTTGTCATTAACACACAAAAATGAAGAGTTAAAAACTTTGAGGACGACAGAGCATAAGCTGAGGTGTTCTCCAGTCATGATCATGTGATAGTCACAAAGAGGACAAATATCTGTGCTTGTGAGTCCAATTCCATACAGGTGGCTCTGTAGATAGTCATGGCCCGTAGTAAGTCTAAAGCAGGCCACTACAGCTACTCTAGGTAAGAAACAGGAAATCCTCGATGAATTATTCAACAAGGAGCCCCATTTTCTCCCAGAGACCTTTTCTCTGTATATGCTGAGACGGTTAGATTTGAGATTAGAGCATATATATCTTTTTATATGTTGCAAAGGCAGAGGAGGATTTGGTTGCATCATTGGAGATCCATCTTTGGCCAACATATCTGCCTGCTCATTTCCATATATCCAGCAATGGCATACTTAAAAAAGTATGTTCAACTAGATCGTCTTCAAGAAATGACGTTGTATTCGCTATTAAAAAAAAGCTATACAGGAATTATGAAAGCTTTAAATCAATTGTTAACGCTTGCATGCGCTATCACCGCGCCAAGTGTAAATGAGGAGTTTGGTAACTGTGATTCTAACTGGAACTGAGACAAGAGCGGGAAGCGCTCATCGTGTATACGAGTGAAGTGTAAGACGAGCTATCTGTGAAGGCACCACGTGCAGGTGTCTTTTGTGAATTATTAAAGAGATATATTTAATACAGTCCACTAAATGAGTACTTATTGTGCAAATGACCTATGGAACTTTAATATTGTGTAGTGAAAGATTCATCCATTAAATTTATTTCAATCGAAAACGTCGAAGGAAAAAATATCATTAATACATTAGAGAGCTATGGTTTCATAGTGTTCATTAACACCCACCCACCCTTGGCTATTTGAAATCATCCACTAAAGCCCTAAAGCATGAATAAAATAATTTTCAAACAACTAGTATTTTGCTAGAAAATCGACCCGTGTGGTGACCGGGAATGACTGAATAGTCCTTCAATAAGCCCATGTATGTCGTAAGAGGCGACTAAAATGGGTATCCATGGTCTGGGAGTATAGCCGGGCACCCTGTTTCTAGGGGTTATATCAGGGGACCTCAGGGACTTGTCTTCCTTTGGTAAGTATGGGCATCATGACCCCAGGCACCATAGTGATCTTTTTCTCCCCTAAGAGGTTTACTGTCTTTGGTAAACATGGGTGACGCGTCCCCGGGATACCCTAGAAATTCTTCTCTATTTTCGATCCTCCTTGTCTTGTCTTCAATTTCTTCACGTCTAGACCACAGTTAAATTTCGTTTGGCGCAGCTTAGCCATATCTGGCTCTTGCGCCAATAAACTCTACATTCACTCACTCACTTTGCTAGATAATCTTCTGAGCAGAATGATAAAAATAAGAAATCAAAAATTCTTGCAAAAGTTTGTTAAACGAATCCAGAGATCTAACAAAAGAGTGGGTGTCAATAATAATTACCAATTTCTTAAATTAAATACGATACATATATGTGAACTAATTTAAAAAACTTTTTAAAATGAAAAATTAACTGCCATGAATTTTCTTAGTGCCCTGAAATCTTGTATTTTAACTGCTATGAAAGATAGTCTTCTAATGGTCCAGAGCACCCTAATTATGATTCATCAAAAGTTAATCCATATTGCGAATCAAAACATCTCAAAACTCATAAATCGATATAAGCGAATAAAACGTTGGAAAGTACACAGCTGGCCATTAAAACTGCAACACCAGGAAGGGATTATGTAACGAATATCAAAATTGCATGAATGGAAGAAGAGGTTAAGGAATGCAAATGATTAGTATTTCAGCGTATTTAGACGACGCAGGAGGGAGAAACGACGTCTTAAGCACTGCATACATGGAAAGTTTTGTAGTAGATTTATCATTCGGAAGGTGCTTTGTAAGATCGGAGATTGCTCAGAATATCGTGTTATGCCTCGAATAAAAAGAAGAAATGCTTCCCAACGAGTATAGGAATTCGATCCAGATAAGATCGTTGTCTATAGAGAGTGCGGATTTTCGTTCCGTGATATTACCCGTCGCACTGGTAGGAATCCAACCGCTGTCATGCGAATATAGAATCAATAGGTTGCTAGGGATATACCGGATCTCCGCGCCCTCCCATGACTAACGCGCGAGATGACATACATATTGTGAAGTCGGACCTGCAAAACTGTACAACCCGATCACGGACCATTAGTCAGGAAATGGGCATGTTTGCAGCGCGCCCAGTTTCCGCTCGTGCGGTGAGACGATGTTTGCATGGCGACTATTACTTCGGCTTTCCTTGACAATGCAGCATAGAGAGAGACGGCGACCCTGACGAGCCGAACGACACATCTGAATACAGGAGTGGCACAATGTCGTCTTTTCAGACGAGTTTCGGTTCTGCGTGCAGTATTCCATATAAATGTGTCTTGAGGCTCCGAGGAGACCGTTCATCACGTGTTTGCATTCAATATCGGCGTAGGAGCCCTGCACCTAATGTGATAGTTTGGGACAGCCATTGCGTACACGACACGCATATCTCTAGTTCGGATCGACAGTAATTTGAACGTAGATCTATACATTTCTGACTTCTTACCTCCAGTAGTTGTGCCCTATCTTCGAGGATAGCCAAATGCCATCTCCGAACAAGATAGTGCAAGACTACATATTGCACATCATGTTCTGACCTTCCTGAATACACAGAGTATTCGATATTTGTCTTGGCCGGCACGCCTTTTAGATCTGTTACCCGTTGAAAACATCTGGTCAGAGACTGGCCCTCCACTCCTCTCCAGCTAATACGGTTGATAATGCTTGGCATAGACTTGAAGCAACATGGGATGAGTTGTCCATTTCTGTCATACAAGCACAGTTCGACTCCATGCCTAACCGGGTAATGACTGTTTTATCTGGCCAGGGATGGCCTCTGTTTCAACTAACTTTGCATCCCTGTTCATCCCCAAATTGCTTGCGAAATAATCATTTGTCTTCATGCCATACTGTTCACGTACAATTAACATCTTTCTTGAATTTGCTTTCCATCATGGTGTTGCAATTTTAATGGCCAGCAGTGTACATAATGCTCCTTTAACAGGTAAGTTCATAATTTATCACGATTGTGACATAATCTGAATTACATATATCCCCACATTTATCTAATTTATGTAATTAATGCTTATTTGTAAAAGAATGTCAATGACTGGTTTTCAGTTTGCAATTCAATGACTTATTTTCAATTGCAACTCTAAATTAAAATTGTTTTATGATAAATTTTATGAGTATTTAATATTTGTTAGTATATAAATTTTTTTTGAATATTTGTTCTTTAATTAATTAATACAATTCTTATATGCTTTAATTAATCTTACGACATGCATGAGCCACAGTGGGACTATTCTGCCATCCCCGGGTCATTCAATATATCAAAAGGCAGAAGTAATTATTTACAATAGGCTTTGTCAAAAGTGGTTATTTCACTAGTGATTTTTAGAGCCAATTACAATCCATATTTGGCCACGGTAGCCTAGTGGATAAGGCAGTGGACTCGTGGCCTGCGATTTTCGTCGAGTTATAGGTTCGAGCCTGATGCACGTTAAATCTGTCGGAGCCCAAAGTCCTCCCGTTGACGTGGATGTTAGGAGAGGGGGGTACCAGCTCGGTATCGTCCTCGTCACTTGACCGAGGTTCAAGATTACGAGGTCCGTAAACAATGGCCCTTGTTGCTCCTAGTACGACGTTAATAAAATCAAACAAACCCATACTTGGGTATAATTTCTTGTTTCGTTAGAATACTTTAATGGCGCAACAGCCAAATGTGATCACACTGCACCAAACAGCAGCTGAAGAAGAATTAAACCCTTTAAGGGAAAAAACAATTGACTAGTTGGAATTAATTTGAAAATCTAAATTTCATTATGGATTCATTTGTATATACTTTTTA
This sequence comes from Nephila pilipes, assembly GCA_019974015.1. Lineage (NCBI taxonomy): Eukaryota > Metazoa > Arthropoda > Arachnida > Araneae > Nephilidae > Nephila > Nephila pilipes. The sequence continues at coordinate 13,698 of BMAW01099138.1, read as the reverse complement.
AGTTTAATTATTGTCTCAGGTTTATTATATTTCATCTATATTTTACAAACTCAGATTTTGGATTAAATTATTGATCGTTATGTATTAATTATGTGTTCTAGGTAGCTTTGTTGTGCAGATAATTCTTAAAGTAGATATAATTAATATTTGTTTCTGAACTAATTTTATTCCTTTAGTGTAAATTAAAATACCTTGGTAGGTTTCAGAATTGCTGAAAATTTTATATTTATCTCATAGCTCAAAGTAACTAATAGCACCTCAAATCCAATATTTCAATTTTGGCATAATACTATTCTTAGATTAGTTGCTTTGAGAATTAATTTTCTAATAATTATATTTCTATTTTCTTAGTTTTGATCCATTTTAAATGTAACAGGTCAATTGAAAAGTCCCCGGCCTACCATAGTAAAACACATTTTTTTGGCAAAATTAGTTTTTTTTTATTCAACATAATTTGATTCAGGCGTGATACACTGATTATAGCGACCCTCCAACTTTTCGATACCATTTTTGTAGTACGATTTGTCCTTTGCTTCAAAATAGACCTCAGTTTCGGCGATCACCTCTTCATTCGACGAAAATTTCTTCCCAGCGAGCATTCTTTTGAGATCTGAGAACAGGAAATAGTCGCTGGGGGCCAGATCTGCAGAATACGGTGGGTGAGGAAGCAATTCGAAGCCTAATTCCTGAATTTTTGCCATCGTTTTCACTAGTTTGTGACACGATGCATTGTCTTGGTGAAGCAGCACTTTCTTTTTCTTCAAAGGCGGTCGTTTTTCGGTGATTTCGTTAGGGCTAACTAAAAAACATATGGATTTAATTCTAGTAGTGCCATCTATGTGTCAGGCCGGGGACTTTTCAATTGTCCTATTATTTGGTTAAATTAAAAAAACATTCGTTAAATGATGCTTTTTGAGTAATTTGCATAATTTTTTGACCTTTCACGTTTTTTGATACAATACAGTTACAATTCTACATTTAAAATACTTATCTTTATTTTTGAAAACACAAGTTTTTTTTACCCATCTCCTTGCAATTCCATTTCAATGTGTAGAGCAATAGTCTGATAGAAGTATAATTCATCAACATTCTTTAAATTAAATTTCAAACTGTTCTTGCTCTAAATAATTGCAAAAAACCATAAAGTTTATCCATCCTATTTTTCCAAGAACATTTTATCTTCTATGTTCATAGCTGCGATTTTTTTTATACTTCTTAATTAACCAAACACACATATATAAATATTTACACATTTAAAATAAGAGATACCTTTCCTAATATTCTCTCACTGATATTAAATAATAAAGGGTACTTGTCTATTATAGCGGCGCCCAACAAATTTAGAATGCGCCAGCGTCGCCAAACTAGTAAAAAGCGCCAAGCAAGAGAAGCGCGAAATTAAAATGTAGGATAACAAATAACATGAAATAAATATTATAAAACTTTTTATTCAACATTTTTAATTAATAATTTTTATATGCTTAATAATAAATCTCATGCTAATAAATAATATACAAATTTATATGTTTAATATAAATATTTATATAATTTTCAGAACATCACTCTTCATTTAAGGCCATATTTCCGAAATTACATTCACTATTTCATAGAAAGCATTTCCCCCCTACATATTTCCGCCAGACACGATTCGAGATTATGTTGTGCCGTGCCGCGTTGTTTCTTGTTACGTCACTTAGTAGAGCCCCACATTTTTTTTTTTAACATTTATACCCGTTGTCGGATCTACAAAATTATACTTAGTTATTCGGGTTTCACTGTGAATTGTGTGAAACCTGCATCTTCAAGTTCTTCAGTTTTGTACCTCTTCCAACAATCTAAATAGATAGTGGAACCTTCTTGTACATGTTCCAGAATTTTTCAAAGTATTTTTTTCCATCTCTGTTCGATACATGAACAAGAATGCACTCCCAATCTTCCACCGAAAATCCACTGATGAGGAAGTTACATGACCACTGTTATTCTTACGTTGCACCTTTTGAGTATTCAATTGTTTGCGACACAATTTAATGGACGTCAGCTCCTCTGCCCAACATTACATAATTCGTATTGCTGTAATGAACGGTATTCTGGAAACGCTGATTGGCGTAGTGTAGTAGTGAATGTAGGAGAGAGGGGTGCCAGCTCAGGTATCGTCCTCGTCACTCGACCGTGATTCAAAATTATGAGGTCCGTTGCCAATATCCCTCCTGTTGCTTCTAGTGCAACATTAATAAAACCAAACCATCTGGAACCGCAGTAACATCTTCCAACGCGCAGGCCCTACTTATTCGAATATTGCACCTCCAAATACTTTCTTCATTAACATACTACCTCATGACGTCACATTTTGCAAAAGACCATTCTGTTGGAAAAAAAGAGATGGCATCCATTTCGCTGTTTGGTAAATTGAAGATTGTTAAAATCATTTTGGAATAAAACAAATTAGGTATTTAAAAAATAATGCGAGATCGTTAACGGGCAAGCGATATTATACTAATATGATCAAGTGATTTATCACCTACGCCTCCCCTTCCGAGAGCTGCAGCCCCGACCCATCTGAAACATATTCAAACGCTCCAAAACAAAATTCTTAGAACTATCGACAAACGCTCCATGGTACGGCAGGAACTCTGTCATACACAATGACCTCCAAATTGAAAATTTCATCACCAAACTATCTCGAAATGTTTTCTGAACTATAGAAAATGACCAAAATCCCTTGATCAGAGCACAAACAATATTTACAGAAGTAAACCTAAAACAAAATTTTGCCAACAAAAGTACGAAATGGTCTCAACCTCTCAAACCGCCGTATATTCATTTTATCAATAAATGCTAAATCTTTGCCGACAAAAGTTCGCTGACAGCCGATATAGTATCACTTACCCCCCATACACACCTGTAGAGGTTGTGGAAATGGTTGCAGATTTACTGTAAACATTTATACCAAGCCCCCATGGCTTGGACTCAACTATCTTAATTTCTAATTTTTTTACTTTTATTTCTTAAATTCAAATTCTTAAATCTCTAATTGTTCTTGTTAAATTTTTACTATATGATACACTGAGCAGAAGCGATTGCCATCTAATTTTAGTAGATCAAGTGATCTTTCTTTAGGACTGCAAACTTACAACCAAACTTGGCGATGCATCTTACTCGCTTGCCGATTTACCATCTAGAATCGAAATCGTAATTTGACGAGCGCCACTTGAAGAGACAAGTACCTAATAAAGATTCAAATTCTGAGTTTTTCAAGAACAGATATATTAGTGCTTCATTTTCTACAGACAATTACCAATTCAATAATATATACAAATTCCATCAAAATTTAATAATAGGAATTAGAAATACTTTGGAATTAAACAACATTTCTTCAATTATTTACTAAGCATGTATATATAAGTGTGTGTGTTCAGAATAATTTAAAATTTGAAAAATTGATTATAAATTAATTTAAATAGCTGTGGCCATCCATAACTTGATCGAGGTTCAAAATTACGAGGTCCACCACCAACAGCCTTCGTGTTGCTCTTGAGTGATGTTAATAAAACCAAACAAACAACCATTTAAATAACTAATTTTTTTAAAACCTTTTATTAAAATAGTATTTTGAACCTAGGTTGAAAACCATTAAAAATATAGAATTCCATTACAACAACTCCTTTACATTTTTTAAGCTACATATTTCTTTTTATTTTAAAGATGTAAAAATATATTTATAACTAAAAAATTATGAATACATTACAAGAAATGAATCCAAAAATAAAGCGATTTATTTAATGTTAAATAAAACATTCCATAAATGAAATATTTATATTTTGAACCTGGCCAAAAAGATATCAATATTCAAAATAATCAAATGATACAAAAATCTAAAATGGCGAATTTAAATATGTTACTAATAAACAATATTCAAACTAGAAAAACATTCCCTCACTAAAACATGCGATAAAAATTCAATAATAGCACCCTTTCTCTACATTAGACAAAAATTTACGAAGCATTTAGACATGAAATTCAGTAATCACAAATAATCAAGTCCTAGCCCACAAATCTTATGAGCATATTTTTTGAATAAAATTCAAACAAATTGAAAAAAATTTGCATTAAAAGTATAAAAAAATTATTAGAATTGCGATATTTCTCATTTGATGAACATTACACCAGAAAAAGATTAGGTTTCCATCTTCTGCTTTACGTTCATCGTTTATTTACAAAGTCACACATGTACATAAACCAAAACTGATTAATGCAATAAATCAGTTGAGAATAAATATAAAATAAATTGAACAAAATCTAGTGAAGTACTTAAGTCATTTCAAAAAAATTGAGCAGGAACACCTTTATTTATTAAATGACAGCCAAAAAGAAAATGATTTCAAATTTTTTACTAAAGTAATAATGATGCAAAAAAATAATAATAAAGACTTTTGATGATTACCATGTATGAAGTTATTTAAATGGATTCATTATTATTAACTGTCCCAATGAATTTTTGTTCACATTGAAAAATTTTATTTATGGGAATAAAAATGATTAACTGAGCACAATTTTTTTTTAAACATTTACTTATATTCAGTTCAAATTAATTTGAGGTTATTTGTCTATTATAGCGGCGTCCAATGATTGATCGCCAAGCAACTAAAAAATATTGCCCACTGGGTTGAAGCAAAATATAGGCTTCATGAGTTTGGCAATGACTTGGTGTAATTGTAATTTGACAGGCAACGCTTTGCTTCATCAACTTTTTACCATATATTTCTGGATTCAATAGTTCAAGTGTATCTTTCAAACGAGGAATTCTGATGAGATAGGTAGGGGTTTGTCACGAATTCATTTTTGACAGCATTCCTCTCAACATTAGAAAGTAATGTGTTACTTATTCATTATAGCAAAATTGTCATTCTATAGTTTTATAAAAGTTTTAAATTTTATAATAATTATTATTTTTCTATAAAAAATAAGTTTGTGGAATAATTATGCATAGACAATAATTATTTATAAATACCTATTTATAACCCATAATTCTTTATAAATAACTATTCATAAACAATCCTTTCTTTTTTCTAATATATTTATAAATAATTATTAAATAATAATTGTTTACAAATAATGATTTTTTATTTAAAATTAATATTTATCAATTATTCTTAAATCCTAACGTTTATAGGTTATTCTTCGAACGATTGCAGTCTTTTTTGATTTCCTTCTCATTTTCCATACTCGTAAGTCTTGAACGTTTGGTGACCTATCTCGGAAGTTGCCAAATTTCGTCACCATTGCTTTACCTGCCCTATTCCTGATTTTAACCACAATTCTTAATCATCAATATGAATTAATAAACAATTCCAAACCGCTTTAGTATCGCCCACCTGTCAAATTTGACACCATTTTTTGGCACCAAGTATCATGTTTTAAAAAAGAGTTACCATCAAAATTTCAAACGAAATTCCATATTCAAAAAGTAAAAATACATGTTCTAAATTTATAGATATTTTTAAGGGTACTAAGACAGGAAGACCTAGTACCCTTATGATGCTGAGTTTAAGATTTTATCTTTTTGTGACATTTATGTTTTAAAAATTATTTGTACAACTTATGAAACTTTTTTTTGCACTTAATAATGAAATTTCAATCCTTTTATTGAACTAAAAAATAATTTTTTAGTCAAAAAGTTCTTCTTTCTTTTTGTTGAATATGGACATGATTTTTCAGATATATTTGCATTTAAATTTAAGTGCTATTTTTAAATATATAAGTACAAAATATTTTACTCATCATATAGAAAACAATTAACAAGATATAGTGAACCCAATCTCTTAATGATAGTATTGTATATTTTCTTTGAAACAATTATAGAACTTCGAGATTTTGGAAATTTATTTTCTTTTATTCAAATAAAAAATTATGGCTTAGAGTGCCATCCAATGGGCTGTGGTATGGGTTGATACAAATTATCTTTTATCGCCAAACTTGGCGGTATTTTTTGGCGAAAAATTGAGGTGGGCGATACTAAAGCTGATTGAACAATTCTTATTCATAAGTAACTGCTTATAAATAAGAATTTATTTGCAATTTTTATCCATAGATAAAAATTATTCAGAAAAAGAATTATTTATAAATCATTGCAACAAATAAATAACTATAATTAAGCAATAATACTATTTCTTACAATAATGCATAAGTAACACATGACGCTCTAATTTTACGCTTTCTTTCAAAATCATACGAAAACATAAATTACACTTTTCTGACATTCTTCTATCTTTCACAGCAATCCACCTAATTAACAAACAATCCACCAAAGAAACAAATAGCAAGTCTTGATCTCACAAGAAATGGTTGAAAATCTTGTGCCATTTTTAACAAATAACAATAAAGAATAGAGAAAATGTGACATATGCAAATTTCTTTTCACATCATAAGCATCAGGGTTTCCAAAACCTAAATCGTCACATTTAAATAATTATGGTACCCAAAAGATGTCAAGGAACACCTGATACGTAACTTTAACTCTTTCATTTGCACGAACATTCATATGATTTTTAAAATTTCTACTAACAAAATAAGTCTTCTGACAAACTATGCATAAACACTACTTTCTGTTGGTATCAATAGGCGAATGAACTTAAGCTTCCTTTTGTGTGAAAGTCATCAGGTAATTTCGCACACCTCAGGCTTCTTAGTGATATGAATACAAAAATGTTTTTTGAAGTTACTACAAAAAGTTACTTCACAGAATTTGACAAACATTTTTCTTTTTTGTGGACAGTACGTAAATGAAGCTTTACGTTAGCCTTTTGCTTGAAAGACTTTTTACAAATCTCACATATATGAGGATTTTCTTTTGTGTGGATAAGTAAATGCGCCTTTAAACTACTGGAGTAAGTAAAAGCCATATTACAGAATTCACAAACATGAGGCTTTTCTTGGGTATGAATACGCAAATGCATCCTCAAATAACCACTTCTTCCAAAAGATTTCTTACAAAATTCACAAACATAAGGCTTTTCCTTAGAATGAATACGCAAATGAGTATTTAAACAACTGCTTTGCCTGAAAGCCTTTTGACAAATTTCACAAACATAAGGAGTTTCTTTTGTGTGGATACGTAAATGAATCTTTAAGCTACCCTTTTGCTTAAAACTTTTTTGACAAACTTCGCAAATGTAAGGAGTTTCCTCAGAGTGGACACGTAAATGTGCCATTAAGTTACTGTTAAAGTAAAAAGCCATATTACAGATTTCACAAACATGACACTTTTCCTTATTATGAATAAGCATATGACTCTTTAATTTGGATTTTTTAGGGAAAATTTTGCTACAAATTTTACAAGCATAAGCAAGATTATTAGACTTTTCCTTACTATGAATAAGCATATGTCTCTTTAATGTAGAATCTTTAGGGAAAATTTTGCAACAAATTTCACAAGCATAAGCAAGAACATTAGACTTCTCCTTATCATGAGTACGTAAATGTTTTTTGAATTCAGAATTTGTAGTAAAACCTCCTTGGCAAAATTCGCAAACAAAAGGCTTTTCATAGGTATGAAAATGTCTGTTTAATTCATAATTACAAGAAAACTGCTCCTTATAGATTTCACAAACATAAGGCTCCTCCATTGTATTATTAATGTTGATATGTTTCTTTTTTAAATACAAATAAAGCAGTTACTAGAATGTTTTGTGTGGAATATAGAACAAAGACTACTATCACTTTTTAAATATGCTTTTCATTCAATAGATATCATCTTCTGAAGAGATGTTCTGAATACTTGTTAACTAACTACAACTTCTTCCAAAAATTCTTTAAATGTAATATTACACTGCGGATTTATCTTTGGTATAATCCTGAAGTAATATAGAAAAGGCGCATACCTCCCTCAATTTAAAAGTATGTTAAAATCGTTGATACGGTTACAGGTACTAGATGATTCGAGTGCTAAGAATTTCCTCTATTCTGCTCTTTGTCCATTGGAGAGATGTAGGAAATAGGAACAAACCAGACCAGACAAGTAATGTTGTTTTGGAGTGGCAGAATAAAATTATCAGATTTTTCTAGGTTATCATATCTAGCTACTTATGAACTATTAGCTATTTTCTACATAATTACAATAAAAAAAAACAGCAAAGCGCCGATTCGTCTGTCTCGTTGATATAACGCAAAAATTTTCAATTCAACTAGTCTTAACAAAAATAGATTATTATATTCTTTAACTCTTTGCCATCTGAACAATATCTTATTCAATTATTAATGAATTGATTAAATTATCTAAAAGTCTTATATTATTATATTAATATGTTTGTATGTAATATTCATCAAAAACATGATATATATATATATATATATATATATATATATATATATATAATGAAAGTGAATTAATGTTAAATTGTAAATACGAGCATTTTGAGCTGAAAATAGGAAAATGTAACTTTTTCACAAAATCATGTACAATTTTGTTTGTTTGGTCTTCACTGAACTTAGAAATCTTGTTAGCTTTTTCAATTGCAATTGAATATTCAATACTTAAGAAACCATATATTTTTTAGAAATTGTCATGTGTAATAATCATTTAATAATAATAAAAGCAACACTTGTGTTTTTGTTAATTTATATTTAATGTTATTTTTATTTATTTATGTTAAATATTTTTTGCATAATATGTATCACATTTTATATTTATGTTTAAATCCTAATTAAACTTTCAATTTAATGTAAGAAACTGCAAGTTCTTATATTTCTGAATTATAAGAACCCATTATGGTAAAAGTATATACTATTGTGAGATAGTCTCTTCTAACTATCTTAACTCATAATGATATTGATCTTTTTTTTTTCCTACATTAAAAATTATTCATGATTGCATCTATTTTACAACGTTTTTCTGAATTTCACTTGGTGTGTGTGAGTGTGTGTGTCATCAAATTTTCGATCGTTAATTTAACCAACTTCCCATCAAGCTAGAGCTTTGAAATTTTGGGAATCGTTCGTACTCGCCTAACAATACAATATTTAGACGTTTGCGACAAGTTTTAACTAATATTTCAATAATTTTAATAAGTCAAAATATTCTTTCCTCTCGGCGCTTTTAGGATTGAGGAAAAAATTTCTTTCCCCCTCTGGGAGAACCGGGCACTCCCCACGCAGCATGCGGTATCGTAAACCTTTTGTACTCACAAAGGGGAGATAGTATCTCCCCTTTACTATCTCCGAGATAGTAAGGGTTGCTGACTTTTAGTCAGTAATCATTCGCAAGAAAGAAAGTTTCCAATATTTGGCGCTATGTCTTATCACAATAATTTTTTCTGAATTCTGGTTCCCATTCTTTTTTTAATAGAATGACTTAAAAACTTTCAAATGCATGTTTTGATTTTATGAGTATTATGAATTTTTTAAAACTCTCACAAATGTCTCTTTTTAAGTGAGTTTTAAAGATAAAAATAACTAACATTTTTAACTAATATTTCAATAATTTTCTCTAATAAACTTTGCCACCATATAAAAACGTTGGTTTTTATATCGAATTATTTGACAGTATTATGTAGTGAGAATTTTAAAATAAAGCTTAAATATTTTAAATATGTTTACTAATTAGAGATTCAGGAAGTAAATTAGCCAATTTTTTTCCAAATACACAGTTGTGTATTTCTCAATGCATATATTTGTGTGAAAAATAAAAGTAAATGCAACATAAGCATAATTTCTAGGGAATGTATTGATTGAGAAGCTGGCTAACTTCTAAGCTTAAAAAAATGAAATTTCATTACATTTTACATCCAATTAGAATAGTTTATTTCAATTATTATTAAAATTTCCAATTTATTGAGTCAAACAAATATGCAAGAAATGATTACATTATTTTATTGAGTAAAAACTTGCCATCTGAAGAATATCTAAATTCAATTAAGAATTGATTAAATTTTCTAAAAGTTTTAAGTGATATTAAAATATTTGTGGGTAATATTCAATAGAAACATCGTGTTTTCAGAATATATACATTTCAGTTATACCTATGTTTAAATCCTTTTAACTTTGAATTGTAAATAGGAGCACTGTAAGGTGAAAATAGGAAAGTATAACATTTTAACAAAATCGTGTACAATTCTGTTTGTTTGGTCTTCAGTGAACTTAGAAATCTTGTTAGCTTTTTCAATTGAAATTAAATATTCAATACTTAAGCTGCCCTCCACCAGGTCACTGCGGCCGACGACAAGGCTTGTATTATTTTTGAAGCCTATGTCGCTCTTAAACATGGGCGCGCATATCGCGCTATTCCCCAACATTAATATTCAATCGTGACGTGCATGACATTTCTCTTGGGTTCTGGAACGCAAATGGTTTGCGTTCCAAGATTGAAGAAGTCAGAGACTTCGTCACAGAGCATAATTTTGATCAGTTTTTGGTTCAAGAAACAAAGCTCCAACCGGGGCACGAACCCCAGATCGCCAACTATCGTCTTTACAAAGACGATAGAATAACTTTAACTCCTCGTATCGACGGAGGCACCGCTTTATACTGTAAAAATAATTATGAACATTGCAGGGTCCTCTTGCCGAGGTTACAGTATATAGATGCAACTGCTATCGAAATCAAAATTAATAATTATCCACCACTGCGAATAATTTCTGCTTATATTCGCTGTACCCCATTAAATAGATGCCATTTTCCAGAGGAGGACTTCATTAAACTTCTCAATTCTGGTCAAAACGTAATCATTGCTGGAGACATGAATGCTCGTCATAAAGACTGGCATGATTCAAGATCAAACACTTTTGGCCAAAAACTCAAAAATGTTATAAGCAGAACTCCTGGTGCTAGGGTTGTTGCACCGTACACCCCTACGCACATAAACCCTAGGTCCCGGCCGGGGACTAGGGATTCTATTATTGATCTTGCAATCCTCAAAAATATTCCCTTCAATTATGATATAAGAGTCATTAATGATCTGAGTTCAGATCATTTACCGGTCATTTTCACTCTTAATACAAACTCTGCATTTTTGAAATTACCAGAGCAACTCCTACCAATTGGGAGAATTTTAAATTTATTTTAAATTCAAAACCCCTCCCCATTCCTGAAACCTCCAGCAATGAAGATATTGAAAAATCTATCGACAAAATTGGTGAAATTATTTCTGAGGCACTTGTGACGGCCTCAAAACCAAAATTTAAACCTCCTCCTCTGAGACTCCCTATTGAGATCAGAAATAAAATTCGTCACAAAAATTATGTACGGAGAGTCTGGCAAAGATGTAGGAATCCGGCTCTTAAATCTGAACTCCGTGCACTAAGTAATGAGATCAAACGAGATATTCAACACTTTTCCCAATCCAGATGGGAAAAACACATTGAAGGCCTCTCGCCTGACTCAAACACCCTTTGGAGGGAAACCTCCCGACTCAAAAAGCCTTTTCACACCATTCCGCCCCTGAAGGGTGCCCTTGGCAGTGTTGCTGTAGCTCCTATTGAAAAGGCGGAAGTTATAGCTGATAGCCTTCAAAAACAATTCGAACCAAATGAAGACGAGAATCCCAGATTCTCAGCTCACACTAAACTTGAAGTCCAAAGGTTTTTGGCCTCCCCCACATGCCTAGACCTGGAACCAGTCCAGGCTAGCGAAATTTTGGACTTTATTCATAAAACCAAAATTAAAAAGGCTCCGGGATTGGATTTAATTTCAAACCGCATCCTTAAGAACCTACCTCTTAAATTTATTTTCTTATTCACGCTGCTCTTTAATTTTCTTATGGAAAACTGCTACTTCCCTAAGGCTTGGAAGATCGCCGTGGTGGTCCCCATTCTCAAGTCTGATTTGGATGATTCTAAACCTCAAAATTATCGCCCCATATCGTTACTCAGCTCGCTGAGCAAAGCATACGAATTTGATATTTTGAATCGCCTGGACCAGTTCTGCAATTCCAGGAATATTGTTATTCCAGAGCAGCATGGTTTTGTTCCAAAGTGCTCTACAGTAACACAGTTACTTAGAGTTACTGAGACGGCCCAGCACGGCTTTTCTAATAATAAGGCCACGGGTATGCTTTTTATAGATATTGCCAAAGCTTTTGATAAAATTTGGCACGATGGGCTTATTTCCAAGATGATGCGACTTGGAATTTCGGACCAACTTATTAAAATTATTCACTCGTTCCTTGACTCTCGTAGTTTTCGGGTTCGAGTTGAAAATGCAGTCTCCTCCCCCCGTCCAATCCTAAGTGGAGTCCCCCAGGGATCGATTTTAAGTCCAAGAATTTTTCCTTTGTACGTAAATGACATCCCGAAGGCTTCCAACATTCATATGGCGATGTACGCCGATGACACTGCTATTATGTCCCAAGACATCTGCAATCGGAAAATTATTGAAAAATTGCAGAGGTACATATCTCGTTTACAGCTCTGGCTCATTAACTGGAAAATTAAAGTTAATGCATCCAAAAGCGCTTGCCTCCTCTTTACGAAAAAACGGTGCATTGGCAATTTGCCAGCAGTCACCATTTTCGATCAACCTGTCCCCTGGGTTACTGAATACAAGTACCTAGGGTTGGTTTTAGACGCAAAATTAACATTTTCCCACCATATCCGAAAAACCTATCAAAAGGCTATCGGAATGAGCAGATTGCTCACACGCTTGATTTCTCGTAAGAGCAAGCTGGCGATCAGGCACAAAATTTTGCTCTACAAGTCGATCTTAAGACCAATCATGTTGTATGCGTCGCCTATTTGGGCGTCTGCGGCGACCACCCATCTGAAACGACTGCACGTCTTTCAAAACATCCACCTTAGGAAAATGTTAAATGCTCCCTGGTTTGTTCGGAACGAAGTCCTGCATAACGACCTTAAAATTGAACCAATTCTAGAGTTCATCAAAAAACAATCTTTTAATTTCTTTAATAGGATCCCTCAAATACCTAATGAATCGCTTCAACAGCTCCCTGCGTATGATGCAAGCATTGCATCTTCGCAGAAAAGACCCAGAGCAGCGCTCGAACACTCCTATGTTCACTTTCCAGTCCTAAAAAGACTGCGAGCGCATTAAAGCAATTCATTAGTGAAATCCTGCTTAATTTTCAAAATTCAGGACTTCACATCGATAAGTGGCAATGTCCCACGGTCAAAATGGACCTCGCGTAATACTGTCGATCACTTTCAAAATTTTTAATTTTTCGAAAACTTGAAAATTTAAACACTTTTCCAATTGTAAACAACTAAAATCATCACCTTTCTAAGGTAATAACTGTTTTCTCTACCAGGCGTCGCTATTGGAGCATAGTAAATTGCTCAATTCTTACTTTTCGACTCATTCTCCTCGCGTTTAAAATCTTCCTTAATTTTAAATAGCTAAATTTTCCTTTAAATTGGTTTCGGAACGGCATTTCTTTTTAATTCAATAGTTTAATTTTTCTTTTTATAACCTCTCAAAATCCCGCGGACAACAGCTTTCTCGAAGTCGCTTTCGTCTTCGAACTGATGTCCCACCCCTTAATCTACTCTCCGCCCATTGCTAAATATGCTTCTTAGCTTACGGCTACAGCATCCAAAAGCAATGCGCGCTTTCGTAACTTTACTTTCCAACTTTGTTTCGGCAGTTCCTCACTGTGCCGAACGCCCAGGCGTTTGTTGCCTTGATCCTAATTATGATAGCTTTTTACAATTCTGATAAACTTTAACTAATTATGCTCTTTAATTATAAATTATG
>BMAW01099137.1:0-12529 GCA_019974015.1 Nephila pilipes | reverse complement strand
TATATATATATATATATATATATATATATATATATATTCATTTGAATATGAATAATGTTAAATTATGTAAAAATATAACTAATTGTTTTTAGACTAAAATCACTCTAACCTGTAAGATAACATCAAAAATTATTCAAAATAAATTCTATAATTTGAGGAGAGGAGCTAACATTAAAATATTCCTCATATTGTCCAAATAATAATAAATACATTTTTGGAATTTATTGCTATGATTCTAAAGATCTTTTTAATACTCTTTTTATAAATGACTTTCCTAATAGTCTTAAAAAGATTTGAAAGGAATTTAATGTTTATAAAGTTATCGTAAAAAAACTTTTAATACTTAGCTCATTATGAGATAAAAGAAAATTAAATAGTTTTCAATTGTAAAATATATAAACAGATAAAAGGAATATCCTAAGGTAGTTCTGCTAGTAAATGTGCAACTAATATATATCTGCATTATTTTGATGATAATTTTTATAATAATAATTTAAGAATGTTAAATATATTTAAGATACTATTTTTTTAAAATTAACTATGGTGAAGATTGTAATCATATTTCGTCTTTTTATGAAGAATTTTTAAATTTATTGTTTATTCATATGAATGTAAAAGAATTTTATATCCGCTCTCCGCATATTTATTTAAAATTGGAAACAAATAATCTTTTTGATAATTTCAATAATAATATGTATTCAGGGTACATGAAATTACCTTTCTAAAGAATTAATTAAGCATTAATATGTATAGAAGTTCAATCTTTATCCAAATTTCAAATTCTATTAAAATGGTTTGAAAAACACAGGAGATTTACAATAATATAAATAAATTTAAGAAATTATGCTTAGATTCTAATTTCCCTGTTAATTTTACTAAGAAATTTAAAATATATAGTAATCACAGTTCTTAATGTTTTTGCTTTTCTGTTAAGAAATAAGTTTTTAATTTATATTATATTTTTATTTTAAAAATTGTTTTTTGCCATAGTGTCCCTTTTATTTGATTTATGGTATTTGTTTTTAATGGTGCTGGAATATTTGTAGGTTTGTGGTAAAAAAAAATTGTTATAGTTTTAATTACTTTAATTTTTAAATATGTTTTTATTTTATAATTATTTTTTTAAAAAAAATGTGTCTTCTTTACTGTGTTTTAATTTAATTTTTTATTGTTAATTCTACACATTTTAAAACTTAAATCTTACTGCAGTATCATTTTTTCTGATTTTTCTTTATTTGGTTTTATGGATGGTAAAATCATTGTACGCTTATGTTAAAACCTTTTTGTATGAACTTTCCATTTTTCTACTTTTTGCTTTCTTTAAAAATTAATCTTTCTCTTCCTTTTTATCTAAAAAAAGTTATATGTAAGTAATCATCTAAGTTTCATGAGGTCTGGTTTGTAATTTAGTTTATAATTTTTAAATATTTCAAACATTTCATTGTATATATATATATATATATATATATATATGATTAAAAATATTTCTAATATCACATCATCTTAAATTTTCAACACCTTAAATTTTTGAAGATTTTAAATTAAAGGAATTCTTGAACCTTAAGTCATTATGACATGTTAACATATGACATAGGATGCCTTGCATGTCTTTTTTTGAAAATTAAAATAGGAATTTTACCTTATTTATTATAATACACCTTATATTATTAGAAAGCATGATTTGTTTCTACCTCATGATATTCTTACAGTGACTCAAAAGTAATTATAGGTAAACATTTGGATTGATTCTTGTTAGAAATGAAAATTAATAATAAATTTGCATTGCTTTCTTTCCCTCAAAGAGTAGATCATTTACTAAATTTGACTTTATTTGTGAATTCAGATTCATATTTACATGTTGTGACGCTACACTTTTATCCGACTCTTGTGCCGTAACTAAATTAAATATAACCAACACTAAAAGTCATTAACCTACGAAAGAAAACACTAGACAAATGACGCAATTATTTATTAGATAGCCTTGCTATATAATGTATGAAGGATATGTGCTATTCTGGATACACCCTAGATAGATTCACCCATTCAACTAGTACCGAATTAATAGTGTATTACCAAAATCTCTCCAGTTGAGGTTGACTTGGTTTCTTGACGCCACTACGATCCCTTTCGTGTGTAGTAACTCTTGATATCGTCTACCACATGTAAGGCATACACTCAGTGCGAGTGCCACTCGACCTCTATCTACAAAATTTCCCCATGTTTATATACTCTCCTATATAGCTTTCACTTTATTTCTACATGCCTCTAATTAGAATAATCACGGTTCAATTTGGTTGAGAAGAAATTGTTTGTTTCGTGCAATAAATCTCAATTAAAGTCCCCAAGTTTAGTGAAGGGAAAATCGAGAGGAGCCAAACGTCACAATGTTAAATATTAACTGACCTCTCAAACGAACTTTAACCGAGAAACATTAGTATTAGTGAAATACAGATATAAATGATGAAACTGAACCTAATACGTTTTTTAAGTAAATAATGTATAGAAAGCTTTCTAAACTAAAGAAAATTTAAGTTTCATTAGATTAAAGGCTTATTATATTTTAGAACTTTATTTTTTGTCTCAGCTATTTAAATATTTTTAAATAAAAATATATTTCAGATGTTTTTTCTGATTGTCGATTTTATATCGTTATCACTAATTAAATTTTAGGCAATTTGTTTGTTTTTTTTATAAACTGCTCACAAAAAGAAATTTTTACAAAATAGTTATATTTGTAAGAAATTTTAATGAATTAATAAAAGTTTTTTTCATTAACTCATAGTTTTATCATAAATCTTACAATTATTAATACAAATTAATTATATATAATTATTGTTCTACATTCCATTATCGTAACAACAGTTCGTAATAAGTATTCATTTCAATTCTTTAAAACCATATTTTTAAATACAAATCAGAAAGAGCCAATGCATTCATATGCTCTGTTAACACACTTTAGAAATATTTTTTTTTAATTACAATCTCACAAACAATACCATTTAATCAGAACAAATTTTTACAATGGGAACTATAATACGAATCATTCAACCATAAACATATTACTCAAAAGTATTTCTCAAAAATATGCAACAATAAGCATAACAATAGTAATTTTTCTCCTGCTACTTGCTCTTTCAAGATAACTTATTATTTTGACAATGAATGTTATTCTTCATTACCTAGTGGTCAGAAAAATGGCAAACTCTGGATATTTAAAGCTTTTTAAAAATGATAAAACACATTAAACTGAAATTACAATAATGTATTCACGGTCACTGGTCGGTTCTAATTATTTTTAGTAAAATCATTCTTTTAAATCATTAAATTCTGAAATACGATTACCCAGTGCGATGCGTAATTTAATTAGAGAAAATATATTGGATTTGATGTCAAGTTTAGCAAAACGAAAATAAAAAAAAGATGCATTCAAAAACTGAAGTTTTATAATTTTCTACAACTTGTACAAATGATCTACACAAAAGAATTCGTAAAAAAAAAGTTTCAATTTTTTTTCACACAAAAAACTAGAAACTACATCTTTATACTAGAAAAAAATAAACTCCGATTATCTTGAAATTATTTTTGCAGACAAAATAAACAGAAACTACGGGCAAATATTTTTTAATTGTACAGAATTAAAACACATTTCTTACGAAAAGTTCAAAACTATTTAGAGAATTGAGACAAACTTTAACATGAAAAAAGTATGTGCAAAAAGAGTGCTTAAAATTCTCACGCGTGTATAACAAGATGCGTGTAAAAATATTTGTTTTGACACCTTTGAATGCCATTGCAAATAAAGCCAACTTACTTGAAATTACAATAACGTGTTACGAATCGTGGTATCGTGAAACGAAGCGCCAATCCATACACTGGTAAAGCTCCTCTTCACCGAGAGACAAAAATAAATAAAATTGAATGTGCAAATCAAAATTCAAACCATTCATTATTGTTTTTTTTTTTTTTTCAGTATTCGTAGGATTGTATACCTTTACTGCATTCCTGAAGGTCGAGCTATTAATCAACTTTACTACTTTCTCGCTTTTGCTTGACTCCGAAAAGAATACGGAAAAAGAGGACAAGAATTGTGTGAGGACAAGACATTCTACATCGTCTGTGAAGAAGTTTCTTTCCAAGTACAGCATCCGATTGTTAGACCATCTGCCTTAATCGCCACATATTGCACCATGTGGCATCTATATTTTTCCTAAGGTGAAATCTGTATGATCTCGTTCTGAAGGAGCTGAGAGGAGAAAATTTTCAGCATTGTTTCGAACTATGTAAGATTCGAATAGAGAGTTGTAGAGATAGAGCAGGGGTGTATATTGGAGGGGTTAATAAGAAAAAATGTATGAAATAAAATTAAAATGTTCTATTGTCTTATGCTATTGTCGATCTCGTTATTTTATAGCCTCCTCAATCATAGGTTCCGTGTGTTTCATATATGCTTCCCCCAGATTAAAATATATATCACATGTAATACAGTAGATGTTATTAAGTGTAAGATATAATTTCTTTATTCAAGCCCTTAATTTTAGTTTTGAAAAAGAAAAACTTCTTCAACTCGAATTGAAGATATTTTTTACATTATTTTTTTTTTAACTATGGGCACTTCACATTGTAAGATAAATAAAATGAAAAGAAAAAAAAAACCATTTTTTTTCCTTAATGTGAAATTCATAATACTTTTTTCCCGTTTAAAAAAGAAACATTGTGAGTGTGACAGCTTTTGATGTTATTCAAAACCATTTTAAAGCTTATAATTCATTCTTCTCTCACAAGCTAAAATATTCTCCGAATTGATCTAGGGACGATATATTTAAAATGCTTACCGTCTTATGGATTAACTTCTCTCTATAAAATTGTCCGTCCATCTCCCGAGACAGCTTTAAACTAACAACGTTTAAATCGAAACTCAATGAAATTGAAAATTTCGTTAATGAGTTCCAGAAATCTGAAGATTTAATAAGTTCACTTTAGTAAATGAACAAAATGAATTATTGGTGATTGAACTGAATGAACTTATTGTTCGGTTCAAAATTTAACTGAATAATACGTTCACTTCAATAAATGACCTTTCAAAAGGTCTGAATAACTTAAAAATTGTATTTTGTGGCCTAACTGATGATTTGGATTTTAAACATATTTTGAAGTTAAAGATTGATATAGAAGAAGAGGCACAAGAAATGAAGGTAAGCCTTCTTGCATTTCTATCTAAATATGCAGATGCTCTTAGAAATGATGCTTCTTTAATTCAGAGTGATCAATATACGTTTCAAACACTTATGAAAACTTTAGAACCTTGATAAAAAAACAAGAGAGCTTTTTTAGATATTAATATTGCAGAAATCCTTTCTATTTCAAAAATTCATAATGAAATTCCTGTCCAAATCAGACTATTAACGGACACTGAAGTCATTTACGCTCTCTGAAAAAATTACATATGATGTCTAATTCACTTTCCCATGCTATCATCTCCTTATATTTATTTAGGTTGATAGAGAATCTGTAAGATTATTTCAACTAAGCTTAACACCTGGTACCAAACTCCCAAAGCTTCCATTCGTTTTTGGAAAATAGATGCGTTCAATTAGATTCGGTTAAAATGAACGATTCCCGCTCAAGAAATTTTCCAATAAGAAATAAAAGCACTGACGCCAAAGCAAACAATTCACCATTTTTTAAATCTCTGTTAACGAAGAGCAAACAAAATAAAAAATGCATTATGCCTGAGTGCGATTGTTTTACCTCAATCTTTAAATGGGCTAAATTTAAGAGTCTTCCTCTTTCTCAAGTCAAAATTAATAAAATGTGCAAACACTTCTTATCTTCGGATTACTTCCATCATTGTTCTGGTAAATATTCATGCCTCCATTACAAATATAAAAAATAGAATGTTATGCATAAAATATTACTGTGTGAAGATAAATTTGTGACTCTTTCAAATGCAGATAATAAAAAAACACAAACCAAAACTCTTACTTCCCAAGCTATTCCAGACAAAATGGAAGTATTACCTCAATCCCAGTGACCTCACTTTGACCACGAAACAAAAGTCAGATATTTATCAACAAATTGTCTAAGATTTACTGCATACAGCAATAATTTTCTTGCAGGGTGTTAAAGAAAAAATAAAAATGAAATGTGTTTTCGATTCCGCTTCGAAGAATAGCTATCTAATGTTAAAAGCACCTGAAATGTTAGGATTAAGCAAAAGAAAAATAATTTCTATAGTTCAAGTTTTGAATAACACCATATCAAAAATAAACTATATGACTAAAGCATCTGTTTCGAATTTAGATGATACATTTCGTTTAGATGTGGTTTTTACTCACTTTTGAGATAATTAAAATACATCTATCAAAAAGGATAAATATTTCAGAATTTAACAAAACAATGGGTTGAGTTCTAGCTGAAAGAGAGTTTAATCAACTATCAGATATTTCTTGCTTATTAAGTAGAGTGCATTTTTTGGCATTTTCGGCCCAAACCAAATATTTTTAAGAAACTATATTATGAGATTAGTTGAATCTCAATTCGGTTTTCTTGTTGAGGGATCTTTTAATGATGAATCATTTAATGAAGAATCTTTCTCTCGTAGTCATTACTTTCTTACTAGAGGTGTAAGCAGTTTGGATGAAATACTACGTTCCTTTCGGGGGTCGGAAAATATTTCTGAACAGAAACCTGTAATTAGTGATGAGCTTAAATTTTTCGAAGATCGTTTCGAAAGAACACACGTTGGAAAACCGTATTGACGATATTCTGTATCTCTACCATTAAAAATTATACAAAAAATTACAAATCTTGGAGATTTTATGAATATTGCCTCCAAGCGCCTCGATCAGCTTTGGAGACATTAAACCATCATTCCAAATTAAAGGTTCTTTACACTCAATTTATTGAAGAATACCTTGCTTTAGGTTATACGGAAGAAGTCTTTCATAAAGACAAAATTTCAACTGATGATGAATTCTTTCTCCCGCATCATGGTGTACATAGATTCGGAAATCGTGCTCGTCACTTAAGAGAAGTATTCAAAGGGTTCCAAAAAACTGATCTAAATATTTCGCTGAATGATGTTCTCAGTAAGGATGTTGTTATGCAAGAGGATTTGTTTTCCATTCAGCTTCGTGCTCGAAACATGATTATTTCTTCTTTAGATAGATTGAAATAAATTCCGAAGAAAGACATTTTAAAAACAATCCTCTGGAAACAGGGTACCAATGACCTGTCCAAATTTGTAAATTAAAAATAAATACATATGGTACAACAACTGCATCTTACCTTTCTATGAGAGTGTTAAAACATCTTGCGATTGATGAGGAAGATAACTTTCCCATCGCAGATAACATCGTTCGACAAGACGTGTATTAAGATGATATTTTGATTGGATGTTCTAATTTGAAGGAACTCTAAATACTTAAGTCAGAATTTGTGCAGCTATTTGTTAGTGCTGCAATGTCTCTATATAAATGTTGTTTCTCACATTCAAGCAGTGATTTTCCTGATCTTCAGTTTGATCAATTGTCTCAAGATGACACTGGGAAAACGCTAGATATTTTGTGGAATAGTTCTTCTGATATCTATTGTTTTGTAGTTCATATCACCAAAAATTTGGTTTTTACTAAAATAGATGTCCTTTCTCAGATTGCACACCATTTTGACCCACTTGGTATTTTAGAACTTGTTATCAGTAAAGCAAAATTCTTCATGCAAAGTTTATGACTTCTAAAACTAGACTGGTATGAGAAACTACCTGCTGCAATTGCAAAAGAATAGTCTACATATTTGCAATCCTTTCCTACCTTAGAAAAGATAAAAATTCTAAGATTAGTTCTTTTAGAAGATCCTGATGAAATGTTATTCCACGGATTTGCCTCAGAGAAGGGAATTGGGGCTGTAACCAACTGGAATTGGGTCTAAGGGAATTGGGGCTGACTATCAACGACGATAAAAACAGTGAAATTTTGCGCAGTAAGTCAATAGTGGTATCTCTTAAATCTCTAACCATTCTCCGGGTGGAGCTTTCTGCCCGTCTCCTGCTTTTCAAACTAATGAACAACGTTTTGGCTGCACTAAAAGTGGACATTTCACATGTGAATTGATATTCTATTTCCCCAATTGCATTAATCTGGGTTAAAACGTTACCTCGCCATCTAAAACCCTTTGTGTCTAACAGAGTTTCAAAAATTCAAAATCTAACTGAAAACTTTTTGAGTCATTATGTATCTTCCGAAAACAACCCAGTGGATCTTTTGTCCAGAGGCTTGAATTCTACAGATTTGATAAACTATGATTTATGGTGAAAGGGTCCCGACTTTTTACAGACAGACAATGCTGAACATTCTCAGAACAATATACTGAAATTCAAAAAGAGTTAAAATTTATCTTCTAAAAGTTTGCTTCTTTCACCATATGATAACTTGTCATTCTTCAAAACCTGAAAGTAAAACTTATAACTCTAATTATTTTATTGAAGTTATTGGTTACAGAAACAATCCGGTCGACTTTCTCAACAGGATTGTTTCTGTAACCTATAACATCAGTAAAATAGTTAGGGTTATAAGTTTTACATTCAGGTTTTGCAAGAATGACAGGTTATCATGTAGTGAACGAGTCATTGGTCATTTTTCATTTAAAGAACATGAAATGGCTTAGCTATGGTTACTACAGTCTGTACAAAAAAGAGAAAATTTTGAGGAAATTAAAAAAACCTAAAAAGGGTGAGCATGTTCCTTGAAACAGTTAGTTAGCCACATTAAATTGTTTTTTGGATAACAATAATATTATTCGTATTGGAGAAACATTGCTAATTCATCTTTGTCATTCAAATAAAAAATATCCTATTGTACTACCTAGTAAGCATACAGTAACTTTAATGGTCATAAAATATTTTCATAATAAATGCCTGGATATTGGTCCTAACAACTCGTTGTATCATATTCGTCGTATACTTTGGCCTCTTAATGTTAGAAATCTAACACGTAAAATTGTTCATAATTTTATTACATGCTTTAAAACAAGGCTATAGCGTTAAATCAAATTATGGGTAATTTGTCCAAAGAAAGAGTTACTCCCACTTTTCCCTTTAACAACTGTGGCGTGGACTTTTGTGGACCTCTTATAGTCAAATTTAAAAATTAGCGTAAGGCAATTCTCAATAAAATATACGTAAGTATTTTTGTAAGCATGGCTACCAAAGCAACCTATTTGGACTTAGTGTGCGACATTACTTCGAAAGCTATTATTGCCAGTGTAAAATTTTTTCACGGGAGACGAGGTAAAGATTCTAAAATGTTTCTGATAATGGAAAAACTTTTTTGTAGGAGCAAATATTGAATTAAAAATGCTGTATGAATGCTAGAAATGGATGGTTAACAAAGTTTCGAGACCGACATAGGATATCTGTCCAAGGTGAAAAAAAATTAGTGTCTCTGGATAACGTATGTACATGGTGTCAGAGAGAAATGTGCAACATATTTGAAAAATATTCCGTTGATGATGCTTATAACACAGTTAAGACGGGGTCATTTTTCTAGATATTACAGAACGCACACTAGCTTTCAAAGCAGAAACCTGTAAAGGGAGCAAGAAATCCATACAGAAGTTAACAGTATTGTTGCGTATAAACATGTCGGAAAGGATAAATTAAAACCTCTTGTAATTGGAAAAACCTTAAGATCAAGTCAGTGGACTGCATTGCGAACATGCGAGCTTGGATGACTTCAAAAATATTTAAAGAATCGTTATTGAAACTAGATTCACATAAGAAATCGAGGAAGAAAAGCATTGTTCTTTTAATTGACAACAGCGCTGCACATAAACCAATTACACAATTGAAGCTTGTAGAAGTTTACTTCTTTCCTTCGAACATAACTGCAGCTCTAAAGCCCCTTGTAATGAGCATTATAAAATGCTTCAAAGGGTATTATAAAAAACTATTAGTTGATAAAGTGGTTTTTAATATTGATCAAAAGCACACAGTGCCTGTTACTGTAAGAATGCATATGAATGGGTTGCTAGGACTTGGTGAGAAATCAAGCCTGAGTTTATTTCTAATTGTTGAAAAAATGCTGCTTCATTCAAAATGACGAAGAGAATCGAAGTGACACTTCTTGTGGCTATTCTGAGGAGGAAAATATTGTTTCAGGACTTAAAAATTCCTTGACCAATTACGATGACGAAACTGGAAAAAAGTTTCAAATATTTGTTCATGATTATTTAAATGTCGATGATAAAATACAGATCTTTTCGGAACTAACAGGTGTACACATTAATTCTGAAATATGAAGTGATAACGCTGAAGTAGAAGATTCAGAAGATGATGATGATGATGTAAATAAAAAGGATGATTCCATTACAATAAAGCCAAACATATCCCCTAGAATAGCAGTATTTTCAATTGATGCTCTGTATAACTTCATTCATAGCTTACCTAATGTACCAAAGGAGCATCAAAATTCTTTCGATGCACCTCATTCATTTTGCGTGAGATTGTCTATGGATAAAGTTAAAAAAAATCTGATTTCCTTTCGCAGAATTCCAAATAAATAAGGATTAATTAATAGGTAAGTATTTTAATTTATTTAATACTATCCAGTTATATTTTACAGAAAACATTTTGAAGTTTTATTTATTTACATATTATTTTTTTTTTAAATCTGTGAAAATTCTTTTTAATTTGATGGTTCGTCAGAATCCTGGGCAAGAGTTGTTCACAAAAACTTTTGGTGGTTTGGATTGTAAGAATTACTCAATACTGTAAACATGTTAATTTTCCACCATTTAAAATATATTATTAGCGTGAACGCGAGGGAGTGCTGAATGACGGCAGAGAACCCCTGGTGACGCCACCGGATATGAAAACAAAAGAACAAAATTCTTTTCTTGCAGTATTGATTCCCTCTAAAACGACAATTCTTTTAAGAACAATATATATTAATTTTACCGGAATATTGTTTTCGAGGGATTTCACAGTATATGCAAGAAATTTTACTAAATAAAAGAGAATTCTATGAATTAACTCATAGCTTGATCAAAAATCTTACGATTGTTAATACAAAACTCATTAGAATATAATTATTATTATTCACTCAATCATTGTAAGAACAATTCGTAATAAGTATTCATCTCAATTCTGTAAAACTGTATATTTAAATACAGATCCGAAAGAGTCATCGCATTCATATGCTGTTAACACACTTTAGAAATAATTTTCTTTATTTACAATCTCTCAAACAATAGCATTTAATCAGAACAAATTTTAACAATGGGAATTCTAAAACAAATCATTCAACAATAAACATATTACTCAAAAGTATTTCTCAAAAATATACAACAATAAGCATAATAATAGTAATCTCTCTACTGCTATTTGCTCTTTCAAGATAACTTATCTATTTGATTATGACTGTTATTCTTCATTATCTACTTATTAGAAAAATGGCAAACTGTAAATACTTAAAGCTTTTTAAAAATGATGAAACAAATTAAACTGCAATTACAATAATGTATACACGATCATTGGTTTGTTCCGATTAATTTTATTAAATTCATTCTTGTAAATCATTAAATGTTGAAATATAATTACCCAGTACGATGCGTAATTTAATTAGAGAAAAGACATTGAATTTGATGTTAAATTTAACAACATAAAATGCTAAAAAGGCATGCATTTAAAAACATAAGTTTTATTGTTTTCTGTAACTTGTACCAATGATCTAGACAAAAGAATTCGTGAAACGAACGTTATTAACTTTCTTCACAAAACGCTTATATATCTTTATGCTAGAAAAAATAACTTGAAATCATCTTGAAACTGTTTTTGTAGGTAAAAGAAGTGGAACCTACGGGCAAATATTTCTTCTAATTGTTCAGAATTAAAACGCATTTCTTACAAAAATTACAAGCTATTTAGATTATTTGACTTTTATTCTACTTAATAAGTTAAAAAAGTTCTTTTTCTCTTTAAATTCAAATTTAAATTAACTATGTTCGATATTATTAATTAGGACTTGATATTGTATCAATGAAAAAAAAAAGAGAAAATAACAGAAATAAGTTTTAAACCTTGTAAATAAAACATGAATTCTTAATTCGTTATTTATTCAGTAACTAAAATGCATGTTACTAGAAATTTAAACTAAAAATAAACACTTATTAAAAATAATTTTAACAATGATTCACACGCGCGTAATCTCTGTAATTATTTTAAAAAGACAAAGCGTGAATTTTAATCAGTACAAAATAAAATAAGTTTACACGAGCCTCTTAGAAGATTTATATCTTTACAATTTTAAGATTACAGTATATTTATAATCAGAGGAATAATCTTCAAACTGAAGTAATAGTAAAATTTAAAAGTAAATTGTGTTTTACAGATAATAGATAGTTGAAAGCATTGGCTCGTTTGTTTATTTTATTTTGTTAAAAAAAGCTCTTCAGTCAATACGGAAAAAAACATTTTACTTATACCATTTGAACAAGAAGTCTTCACTTACCTGAAACAAGTATGTTTAATTTTCAA
>BMAW01099132.1:0-55860 GCA_019974015.1 Nephila pilipes | reverse complement strand
TATATATATATATATATATATATATATATATATATATATATATATATTCGAGTGTGTGTGTGTAAACCCTGAATAACTTAAAAATTGTTTTTTAAACAAATTTTAAAAAAAAAAACCGAACTTCTTGCTTGATTTGGGGTAAAATTTATTTTGAAAATATATTCTTGATTTTAAGCAAGAAATTTTCGAATCGTGAGAAATATTTTGGAGCCTTAAACAACATTACAACGTACACAATAATTTAATCAATTACTTGCGGTAATGAATGAACCCATTGAATCTTTCCTTTTTTTGCGATGTATATGAAACAGAGTTGACAAGATAGTAACAAGCAAATTATAAAAGAAGCGACGTTTGAATTAGCCGTGCAGAATAATTTCGTGTGCTAACAAGGTTCAGTTTTGGTTCTTTTCCCTGTGGTATGTTTAATCACCTTCGACAATGCGATAAGTCAAAAGTCAATGAATTATTTGGACGTCACAGCAATTAGTTCAACAGAACATGGAATCAAGTAAAATAAATACGGAAGTGTGTGTTCAAGGCTCTTGCTATTTGTCTCCAAGTTTCACTGCGCGGTAAAATTACTTGTTAGTCAATGGTGCATGTGTTACAAATACAAAGGAGCCGTAACACAGCTCTCTTATGTTTGAATATTCAAACTGTGTTAATTTATCAAATTTTAGGTATTTAAAGTTTCATTAAATCGTAGGCGAAGTCAAGAAGTGTTCATTAGAAGCGCACATTTTCACTTTAAAAATTTTCAAAAAAAAAATTACTATTTTGTGTAAAGAAATCAGCATTGATTGTTTTTAAGAACTTTCTTCCCATATAAAGTAAGAGGTCTATTTCTATAACATAATAGTAATGCTTTAGGTAAAAAATAGTTCTGAACTAAAATTTTCCAAAGTTCATTAAAACCGTTCACCCATTTTATTTTTGCATAGATATTACAAAATTAAATTGAATACAATTAATTATAAACCTTAAGCAATTTTGCTTATATGTTATAATAATTATCTTCATTATTTATAAACATGCCTCATAGAGCCTATGCAACGTTAATAAATCAATACTAATTTATTTGCTTTATATATTCACTTTTTATATGGGCAGTTAAATCGTGTATATTAATAAAAATTTTTTTTAATCACTTAGCAACTGCAGTTAACTTATGCGTTATTACAGTCATTATATTAATCTGTTTTATGAATTTAAATTAGACACTCAAAAGCAATTTTCTAACTACTCAAGAACATCAATTATTTAATGAGCTAATTTCATAAGATAATAATAATGGAATCATAATCTCTTTGATGTTTCTTGGCTTTTCTCTAATCAGTGTGAGGGATAATTTGACTATGTGATTACAATGGTTTGAAAACACACAGTTGACAAGGAACATTTGAAAATGAAGTTTTTTATATAATTTTTATTTTTTTTAAAATGAATAAGATCTGGTTTAGAATGAATAAGAAGGTTCGAAAAACTTTAAAATAATCTATCTTTCTGAAACGTACATCTACAATGAATACACGGATTGAAGCTCCTAAATTAAAAATATGCAAGTTAAAGTGGAAATATGAGCTTTTATACATTAAATTAAATATTAATTTTTGATACAGTTGCCTGAATTACTTATAGCGAAAACTGAAGATAAAGTGATAAAATAAAACTTATATGTTCTTAAGAATTGTAAACTGAGATTAAATAAATGTAAATTTTGTACAATTTAATATTCAGTTAAAGTACGTAAACACTTAGCTATGTCCTTAATTTTTTAGTAAAATAAAATAATTTTAAAGTACGCAGATATTTGACATATACGTGATGATAAGATATATGGGAGATGTATAATTAGATATTTGTGGGATATAGGAAAGATATTTAATAAAATGAATGTGATATTTGAGGAAAAGTGTATATATTATACGATACATGAGAATCAGCTGCTCATGTGTGAGCAAAACTTCTTTTGAATAAGTGATATGTTATGCGTAAGTTTTTGAAAGTCTGCTTGTTTATCCGTTATACAAATACCTACCGTTGTTATATCATTCGAAACTTCCTAGAGTGCATCGAAGATGTGTGGAAGGAGGCGTAAGCCTAGTCTTGCCAATTTTCTTCCAAATTTATTTTTGGTGATATATTTTGACCCCCCGCCATTTTTTCTCACACTTTTCTTCTCAAAAGATGTTCATTTTAATGATTTTTTTCAAAAAGGAATTTGATTTATTTTAAATCGATTAAAAAGTAAAGGATTCTCATCAGTTTTTATTGCAGGATAAATCTATATCTTATTTATAAATTTGAGTGTTTGTTTTGTCTGTGTCCATTATATAAATCCACATCACTAATCTTTACCACTCCCAAAGCTTAAGGTGTTTCCTGATGTGTGGATAGAGCTATTATACCTCTACCCAAAAAATTTTCAAATTAACTTTCTGTAATAATTTTCGAATCCCTATATCCCTTTTACAATTTTTTCATGTTTTTTAGCAGATGCAACAAATTTTTCTAAGACTTTGCGGGTCGCTTGTCTGATGGTTGATAACGATGATTCAGGCTCTGTGACATCTGATCTGACAATCACTCTGTCCTTCCGATCTGCTGTGGCCCTAGGTCAACCGCTAATCTCATAGCGCTGAAATCTGCCATTGTCCACCCATTTTTGTCAGTATCTTCTAATTGCCGCCTCGTTTCGACCCATATGATGAGCTAGTCTCCGATTTGCCCAATCTGCCTCTTTCAATCCAATGATACGACCTCTTTCAAATTTTGACAGTTGCTCGTAATGAGCTCGAATCCTGCAGTGAGGCATTTTTTCAGTAGTTGAAAGGTGTCCAAAATCGTAATGCAGCAGAAAATTTGACCATCCGATTGAGAATCGCTTCTTATATACACCTGCTGTGTGCGCAGTTTAAATGCGCTGTAGATCCCGCTATTCATTCAATGGACACCAAATTTTAATCATTTGCATGCTCGGTCCAAATGTCTTTACATACGAATGTCATTACAATCAGGCAACTCTTTCTAGGTGCGTCGCTTTTTTTTTGTTATAGAGTGTACATACACTCGTGTGAAAAGTTTTGCACATTATGACGAAATTCTGAAAAACTAATTGACAGATTTTATTAAAATTGGTATGAATGTAAAGTTATAACAGATAAAGAGATGTACCATTCAAAAGTCATTTTATATACTCATGTTTATCAGTTGAGCTCATAGTGCTCGAATGTCCAAGCTCCACATTATAATATCGAACTGAAAATGAGCCTAATATGGGGTATGGTCTCCTTGCATAGTCATTCAGGTGACACAGCATTAAGGCATACTGGATAAGAGGCAATTGAGGAGCTTGGCAGTTGATCCCACTCTTGCAACAAGGCAGTGTTTAGCTCCGGGTAATTTTCAGAGGAGGATATGGCGAGATGCTATTGCTCTTCTCTGGGTGTCCCAGACATACTATATAGGGTTAAGGTCACGATATCTGACCGGCCAATCCATGCGAAGAATATTCTCACTTTCTAGGTAATCGTCTACCAATTGTGCTCTGTGTGAAAGAGTGTTGTCGTCAATTAAAAAGAACCCAGGACCAACTGCTCCTCTGAAAAGTCGAACAAAAATCTCTAAGATCTCCTCTCTATATCTTATAGAAGTCATGGAGCCATTATCAAACACACGCAGGGGTGTATAGCCATCTAACACAATGTTAGCCCAAACCATTAACGCTCCACCGCTCTAATGATCCTGTTCCCTGGTGAGATAGGAATGGTGTCGAG
Organism: Nephila pilipes; assembly: GCA_019974015.1. Taxonomy (NCBI): domain Eukaryota; kingdom Metazoa; phylum Arthropoda; class Arachnida; order Araneae; family Nephilidae; genus Nephila; species Nephila pilipes. Next base: position 52,081 of record BMAW01099132.1, on the reverse strand, counting down.
TCCCCGGTTCTCTCCAGATACAGATACGTAAAAGTTCCAAATAATCCTCGTTTACTGATGGGATCTTGGTCAACTTTATCCAGGTATTCTCGATATCAATCTAGTGTTTTGAAATTGCTGTGCTTGAGATTGGCCTACCTCCAATCTACTGACAATCCTCCTTCTTATTCCGTTCATGGTTACTTATTTTATTTGATATTTTATAATATATCCCAACTCTTGAGTGAGTGAGTGAGTGACTGTGGATTTTAATGGCGCAAGAGCCAAAGTAGGCTATACTGCGCCAAACACTTGTTAAAATCGATTAGAAATTAAAGGCATTAAAAACACAAGACCAACACAAAAAGACATATATCCCAACTCTTGCAAGGAACACGGAATACGAGCACACAAATCGCTGACAGCCCTTCATGCATTATATCTCCCTCCCACAGTCATAGCTATTCAGACACGCATGTGTATGCTTACGTATTGAACTCTGAATATTTGCATAATTCTTCGGCAGCAGGATTGTTACTTTCGATTCAATACTTTTTGTAAAAGCAGATATAATTTAAAAATTCTCTTAATTTTGCACGTGATAGTGTAATAGGAAGTGAGAGTGTGTGGGGATAAGGGGGGCTGTAGTACAAAATTGGCAAGGTGCTGAGACACGAAATTTGGTTTCTTTGAAACCATAGCTGAACATGATATGCACCCCATAGCAATTTTTTCGAAGTTAGTTTCAGAATTTTTAAGATTTGATGTTAAAGTAACCGATGAAGTAGATCTTATCTTTGCTGCACATGATTCTGGCGCATATCACGTACATGATGTTACGGTTTTCTTTGCATCATGTTATTTATATTCGCATAGTTTTTTGAAGATTGTTACATTTATTTATCTGTTTGTAGCAGAATGTAATTTTCTGAAGATGGTTATTCATATACCTTTATTTTTTGTTGAAAAATTAAATTTCTGTTTCGAATTTAATGATATTAGTTTGAGCTTCTTATTATGAAATGATAGTTCTTAAAAAAAAAAAAAAAAAAAAAAAACCGCTCCAAATTTATACAACAACATGAATAATATTAATAACTTTTATTCAAAATCTTCTTTCTTATATATATATTCTTTAAATCCCAAAATTAAATTCCGTAAGATATTCTTTTAAATTCTAATTCTCTATAGTTTGTGTTTTCGACTTCTTTTGCTTTTCTCTAATTATCTAAATCCGGTATAGTTAATTAAACACCCACGTTTTAACTGCCTGACCTAGTTCAAATCCTCGCCTCATTATCTCGCCCCCTTTCTATTTTTTAAAAAAATAATTTCAAACTAATTAAAAACTTTTTCAAATTATTTTTTTGAAATCATTATAATTTTTATTTTTTTAAATAATTTTCTTTATGTCCTTTAAAATTTTTTCATGTTGAAGTGACATGTTTGTATATTACTATTTTAATCAGCTAATTATATATATATAATCTTATATCATTTAAATCATCTTCTTATTTGTAATAATAACCATTTTGTTCTGATTCAATAGAAATATTATTTCTTCTGGACTGTAGGTTATTTCAGTAATCGTCAGGTTTGTTCGATAAAGGGGGGAATAGAGTTCTTAATATTAATGCACGATATCTATGTATAAGTTCATTCTCAGAGTAAATGATATTTTGAAGCATGGTTTATTAAATGATGGTTTATTTTGATGTTAACAAAATAATTCTTAATCGGATAATAGTTAATACTAACTTTTAGATTGTAGTAATCTTATGCCGTGGACTTACAACTTCGAAAGTTTTACCTTCTTCAATTTCGCTTTCCGGGTGTAGCTTTTTTTTTTTTTTTACCTGTAATCAATTACTTCGAAATGAATGGAAAAAATTACCTGGTTTCTTGAATGAAAAATTTTATTTTTCGAAAAATTTATTTTTATTTCTTAGCTTTTACATTCCACCTTTTTTAGATTTAATATAGTCTTTTTAGTTAAATTTTTTTAAAAAGAAAATAGTGGTTGTCTAGATTTTTTTTTTGTTGTGAGGGGGATTTTAATAACGATTTGATTAAAATAAATTTAATTAAACTCAATAGAATACCGTGTTTCTTTTTTAATTTGATTGAACACAATTGGAGAATATGATTTATTTTGAATATGAATCAAATGATACAATGAAAATGTTTGTTAAAGGAAAAAAAATTGATAAATATACGTTGATTTGCAAAAATATCACAGATGAAATAGTTCTCTGGTGTTAAATGTAATGATCGGAATAAAACTTACTTAGATAGCACTGTCTTACGAAATAATGTTAATTCATTATTTAGAATAATTATATGTTATGCAGTATAACTTAGAAATAATGTTTTACTAATTTAAAAATACAGAACTCAGTTTTTCGATCATATCAGGCGTATTATAAGTATAGCTAATGTTTTTTCATCTCTTTTGAGTGCTGCTTGCTATTTTATTTTTGAATGAATTCCGCTTTATATTTCTCTTTTACAACACATTCTGTAGCCATACAAACGCACAGTCATTCAACCAAAAAAGAATTATGATGCATGTATTTCAATAACACTTATACAAATTAATAGGACTTCAGATTGAAGGAAAGTTATTGGCTTCAAAGGGGAAATTCGCGTGTGTCCTAGAAAAAAACTCCTTATCTTCTTCATCGTGTAAGTATTAGTTACATAACAAAAGAAAAGTAAAGCGATGTATTTTTTTATTATAAGGATAAAAATGAAATTTACATTTTTTATTATAATTGTTAAATTTTATATAAGAATTATTTTTGCCATCATTTAATGAGATCACTGATAATGTTATCATTTATTTGATTATTGAAATCATTGATACCGATTATTGTACTGTGACTGCATTGCTTTGGATTATTACTGCTTTATAATTTAATGCAATATTGTAAAATAACTGGAATGCTAAGAAACAAACAATATATCAATTCGATTTATGTAAAAACGTGTATAAAATTATTTGTGACATTATAAATTTGTATATCGCTTTCACTATTATCTCAGCTTTCTTACGGAAGTTAGTACCAAATGAAAAAAATGAAAGCTGAAAGCAAGAAGTATTGTAAGTAATTACCAGGTCAAAAAAGGATTTTCTGATTTGGTAGACAGTTTATAATGATATAACTGAAATTACTTGCTAATAGAATTAATTGAATTAGAAGTTTTTCTAGTTGTTTGCTTAGAAAAAATACACGTCTTAAATTTTTGTTGTTTATATAATTATTTATAATTCTTAAGTTGAAAATAGTTGGTTTAATTTATATAAGAACTGAAGTCCACAAATAATTTATATGTTTTTAAAAAAACTTTAAAATAAAATATAAAACTAATACTATTTCTTCTTAAATAACAATAACTACTTCAGCAAAATTAGATTTAATTAAGCAATTCGACAAAAGTATGATAAAATATGAACATAGTATAAATAGCTTTAAGTTTTGTATTGCTGTCAACTCATTATTATGACTTTAGTTTTTTATTATTAGTAGTCTTAATTCAGCTTTAATGATTACTTTATCTCTGTAGAATATATATTTAAATGGAATAATTTGGTCCTAAATAATATTTTTCATGCCTTAATTATCTTAAACGTAGGACTAATTTTTAATAGCATGCAAAATCTACATTACAAACCAGGGCTGATACTTCAGGCGTTTTAAACAACCAAAGTTATTTTTAACACTCAATTAGATAAACCAGTATCATAAGCGCTAATAAAATTATAGGACTATCCTAATTTTCTTAAAAAAAAAAAACTACGATAGAATTTGAAAACCCAAAGAAGACTGTAATTATTGTCAACTCTTCATTTAGTAAAATTATTTTTAAAACGATTACATATGTATTTTCCACTTATGATGATAACAAAAACATGTAATCATTTATTCATTTTTTTCTCCTTTTTTTTTCTTTTTAGAGCATTCGTTGGCAGCAGCAGTGTCTCGAAAAAGTTGTGATCACGAGGAATGCGTACTTGCTGGTAAGACATTTATTTAATTTGTAAAGGTCTCAATCTTTTACTAGTCCTTTACTAGTCCAGTCTCATTATATCTCGTAAAATTCTTTCATTTCGTAAATAATCATAACGTTTTCATGAAGAACTCATTTGTATTCAAAACTTATGAAATTTATTCGATCATTTCAATGTAGCGAAGTAAATTATAGATCAGATTTTGTTTATAAAAATTATTTAAACCTTTTTTAAATTTTTTTAATGAAAAAACGAATGTTTAAGTTAAAGTGATTTTCCCTTTGATTTGAAAATCACTGAAAAATGTTTTTTTTAGTTCCTTTAATAAATTTCTATGTCTTAAATTTCATATTTCTTTGCCTGTATTGGTCATTTTGAATTTTAGGGAATTATAATCCTATCGAATTTCTTATTCTCCCTTCCTTTTGTCTAGATATTTTATATTTCTTTAAATCTCTACCACCTGTTTTGAATTCTTGAGCACAGTATTATCCTATGGAGGTTTCAAATCTGTGCTATCCTGCTTCTTTAGATCGTAACAAAGCACATTGAACACAATAAAAAATAAAGAAGGCTCACTTAAACGCGTTTTTCTCTTCGATTTTGATAAATAATTTTAATCTTTTTTTAAAGATCTAAAACCTTACAAGTCATTTACTTAAGGATAAGTGGCAACGCTTTTAAAAAATTGTGTGCAGGAAAAGAAAATTTTCATTTCAACTAACTAATTTTATTCCAACATTTATTTTATTTCAACTAAGCAAGTACAATGATTTAGATGTGACGGTGATGTGTACAAATTCATAAGTCATAAACATTAACATTCATAATAATTACCATTTAGATGGCATTCATGAATGGAGAGAAATTTTTTTTTTATCTGAGTGCTCTCCTTGTAAGCTCAGTCTTTTTTTTTTTTAAGACAATTTTAAAGCTCACTTAAACTCTTAGTCCTTCAATTTTTGAGAAACATTTTGCGATTTGATGAAATATTTTACATTTTCTACTCATAGATCGTTAGTGCATTATTTATAAGATCTTATATTTTTACTCTCAGACTATTAGTAATTACTTATAAGATCTAGTTTTCTTACTCACAGATAACTATCACATGATTTACAAGATCTCATTTTGTATATTCAAAGATCATCATTTATAAGATTTCATCTTTTTACTCGCAAATAATTAGAAATTATTTATAACACCTCCTTCTTACTCATAGACCCTTGTATTATCTCATCTTTTTATTCATAGGTCTTTAGTGCATTACTTATATGATGTTATTAATTTTTTGCTTTTAAATTTAAAAAGATAATTATACCAATGTTCGAAAAATATTGAAATTTAAATTTAGTATAAATAAATGTATTTTTTGTAAATTCTTTGGTCCATCATAAGTAATTTAAGGCAACCAAGAATTTTAATTAATGAAAATAATTTATAGTCTTAGCATTATGATTTCAGATTATGATTTCTTTCAATACACCGAAAAATAAAAAGTAAAAATACTCACGCTATAATACACAGTTAGTTGGTTAGTTTAAACTTTAAAAACACATGAAATATACAAATATATAATGCCTCTTAAAGAACAAAACAATGAAATAATGTTAAGATAAATAATGTTTTTAATTTATATTTTCATTAGAAGCTTCTACCTTTCGAACGAAATAATAATTTTGTGTTTTTTTTTTTTTTTGTTTTGTTTCATCTGTGAAATTAGAGGTTAATCATTGCATTTTTATTAAAGTAGCAAACTTATATAGTTATTTGCTTTTAATGAGGAAAACCTTTAGTATTATCATTTAAATTTCTTGTATTTTTCAAATCAATTGAGAATAACAACTCTCAGGATTTTGTCAATGCTTTGTCAATGAGTTTACTCCTTTACTATTGGCATAATAAAAAATTTAGCAAGACACATTATTTTCCTTTCTGATTGATTAATTTTATGCATTTATGTCCTAACTATCCTAATTCAGCAAATGTCATTTTCCATTAATTTTGTTGAAGCCGCAAAAATTATTCAATTGATGGACAGAAGTGTAGATCCTTGTGATGACTTCTTCGATTTCTCCTGCGGAGGTTTTCACCATCGATATCCTTTACCAGATGGACGAAGCGTTTTCAGTAGTTTTGATGTCTACGAAGAACAACTAGATTTGGACATTAAAAGTAAGTTCATTTGTGCATTAATGGTATTAAATGCATCAAATTAAATGGTTTATTCTTGTTTTACTTTTAAAACTCTCTGTCTAAAGTGTTCAAAAACAGGATCCAAGATTGGAACCTTTTCTTCACACAAAAAACGCTACGGTATTAGAATATGCAGTCAAAGTTCTCTAATTCGAACTTCTGTACAACAAAAATATCTTTATATCAGAGTTCTTCAGAAACCTTGACTCTTCAATTTAAACACAGTTTCTATTTATCGAAAAAATTTTTAAATATGGAACAATTTTTACACGTAGGTGAGAACTTAATTATGGCCAATTACCTCTTTGATCAGGACATATTAGATTATTGCTTTGATTAAGATAGGAACCAAAGATGACGATAGCTAAGAAGGTGAATTAATTGAAAAAACACCAAGAAAACAAGTAATAGAATTATTTCAAACTGTCCGATACGGTTTGAAATTTATTCCTGAGGTACATGATGAAATGTTTACCTCTTTGAATAAAAGTGAATATTACTTTGAAACGACTTCGGTGAAATATTACGCTCAAAAAGACATTAGGAATTACATTATCGATAAATAAGTTAAAACTTCGCTTGTGTGTGTGTGTGTGTGCAAATGTTCAATTTTTAGAGTATTCTTAGCAAATTTGTAAATTATATACATACCCCTATACATTTTATAAAATAAATTTCTTGTTGCTGAATAAATTTCTTGTTTTTTTAAGTAAATGATGAAAAATACTCAATACGTATTTCCGTATATTGAAATTTCTATACATCGAATTTTTTCCAGGAGTAAAAGTATAGAAGCTCATTATATAGAGATTAGATTCGTGTGAATTTAAACATTAGTACCCGCTTATCATGCAATCTTTTAATTTGCAAACACTGTACAAAAACAATATTTGGGGCATATAAAAATACACATTCGGTGTTACAAAACAGGAATTGAAAAATTGGATTTTTATGAAACAAAATAAAATAGATTGTATCAAACGATTGTATTAAAATGTTATTACTTTCTGTGTGCTAGATTGTTGAAAATATATTTAAAAAGAAAACTTTTCTGTCTGAAAAATGTGTTCCGAATTGGAATATTACTTTTGACACAAAGGAAAGAAAAAGTCATCTTACTTTAATTTGCTGTTTCATTTCATCATTTGCATTATAAATTTAATCAAAACTGCTGAATCTATTCTTTGTTATAAATAGTATCATGAAAAATGAGCATATATATTTTTATTTTTAAATTTAAAGTGTTAACAAAAATTAAGTTCACATGACAAAAATAATAAAATTAGAAATTGAAATAAATATGATCAACATACATAGTATCTGAAAACTTTCGAATCTGCGTAATGATTAATTTAGATAATTTAATATATCCATTGATATATTCTATTTGAATTTGTGTTACAAAATCTAACATTTATGCTGAAATATATGTTGGAAGTAGTTTTGTAACATAGCTATTTCATATATATATATGTGTGTGTGTGTACCAAGAACAACATGTGTGTGTGCATTGTTATTTCTTGAAATTAATAATTTCAGTTGGACAATTTAGAAATTAACTAATTTTGACTATTTTATAGAAGAAGAATTTACATCTGATTTCCAAATTTTTAAATCAAACCTCCCAAAAACACATTTTAAAGGGGCATTGGGAATTTGGAATTTGGAATTAAAACAAGAACGCTTTTATTTTCGAGTGGTATTTATATAACTGCTCTTCATAAGAATTTGAAACTAATTTGATTCTAACCTATGAACAAATTTAGTGATCTTACGTATAAAGAAAACTCTCTTATATATTTACGTATTTATTAATCATTTCAAAACAATTTATAGAAAAAGATATTCAATTTGTAATTTTCCTCCCCTAAATAAATAAATTTTAATATCAGAACATTAAGCACAGTTCTCTAGAAATAAATACCTAAAACACAATTTTTATTTCGAATAATAAAATAAAATTTATTCTAGGTATTTTGGAAGAACCTCATCATATAAATGATAGCGAATCCTTGTTGAAAACCAAGCAAGTCTATCAGTCCTGTATGAATCTCGGTAAGAAATTTATAAAAATAAATTTGAATTATGGTCTTACTAATTACAATATTCAGAAATATGTATTTCTTTTCCTAATATTTTTTGTTATATGCAAAAAACGATTCTTATTTTTTATTGGATTTCATCAGTGTGTGAATTACATTTTACAACCTTTTCACTTCATAAGAATTTTTCAATCTTTTGGAAGTCGAGGAATCACTTGATTTAGTCTTTTTTCTTGCGCGAAACACACATTCTACTTTATGTGCTTTAAAGAAGGGATTGTTAACTTTTTTTATACCAAGAGGGCAATGAAATAATATATATACTAATTTTTCTGCCGATTTCAGCAATATTGGACGAACAAATGAAAAAGTCATATGCATCTCTTCTATATCTCTCAAGCTCTCGCATTTCCTTGTTTTAATATAAACCATTTTTAAAAATTCTTCCTCTTTAAGATTTGACGTGAGAAACAACAATAATGTGTTTAGTTTTTTTCTTTCCTACTCTTCCCCCCCCCCTAGACGCGTGTATTTATTTAAAAAATACAAAATAATTCCCAAATGGATCTTTAACTGACAATTATTGTGTTGTAACTGTTTTGTTTGCTTAATGTTTTTCCCCTCAATTTAGCATATAACAAACTTTTCCATACCAATTAGGCGTGTATAAAACGGCGTACACACGGGAGAGAGTAGGGGGTTTCAACCCTCCCCCATTTTAAAAATTTTAATGTTTAATTTAAGGATTATGCGTTGTATTATGCACTGGTAATTTCCCCGCCCCAATAAAAATAACTGTTCGTCATTGATAAAAATAATAAACAAATAATTAAAAACAAGGAATCGAATGAATAAATAGTTACTATTTAAAATAAGGCCTGTAGCAAAGCTGTTACACCAATTTTTACTCGTATATAACAACAATAATTACAAAAAACACTCAAATCTTTTACTTAGAGCTATCAATATGCAAAACACAGACAATGGATCGCATTGACGTTTTAAAAATTATTTTTGTAAAAGACTCATATCAATAAGTCCAGATATTAATTTATTCTCCACTCTTCCTAGGAACATTTAGACAAAATATTAATTAGTATTCTTCTTTCACATTTGAAATTAAAAACATGTAAGCTATAATTATATGTTACACCATAATCCGTAAAACATTTTTCTTCAATAAATACACCTTGAAGTTACATTTCATATTAGTTGCAATCTGTGATTAAAATACAATTCTGAAATAAGAAAAATATTATTCTCAAAAAATCCTTGAAATAGATTGAATGTATAATAATAACATTTAAGTTCACATCTGTAGAAAACAAAGAGGACTCCTCTGAACGACATCTACGCGATGTCTTATCAAATATGGGCATTGGAGAGTGGCCTTTGCTAGACCCGGACTGGAAGGAATGCCGCCTGGATTTGGAATGGAGAATGGCGAAACTCAACGCCATTGGAAGATCTTCTCTTGTTCGGCTAGAGACAGGTTTCGTGAAGAATGCTGAATATCGGTTGCATGCAATTGTGAGTACTATTTGAAAATATTTTTGCTCAGTTAAAATGTGTCGATTCTAATATTAATAAAATAAGCATTTTGTTCCTGAAAGTTTCATTTTACTCTTGAGTACTGATTAAGGTCTGCTTTGAAAAAAAAATTTCCTGCATTTCTGATCCATAGAAAAGAAATACAACAATATTATCATTGGAATATTATCATTGCATGATAATACCGAATTTTTTCTCTGAGTAGAATTCTTTCATTAAGTTTACATGAAAATTTAAGCTATTTTTGTTTCATAATCATCAAGCCCTTTTACCTTAACCTGGTCTTTTTTTTTATGTTTAGGACGTGAAAAAAAAAAAAAAAATATAAAAAGTATGAAAAACTCCAAACAATCTTGAAATCGACAAAAGTTCACACTTTCTTTTTTTTTATTATTAATTCTTTCTTCTCAGTCACAAAAAAAAAATTGTGTATGAGAATAAACTTGTGGAAAGTTTAATGTATTTCGTATTATTCCTTTCCGTAAAAGTCTGGAATGTTTTCAATAATTCAACCGATGACGTGAAAAAATTTTAATGGTTTAATCAGTCATCTAAGTAAAATTTGAATCATGGTGAATTAAAGCAATTTTATTTTATTATTGATTGTTAAACAATGTATTCTATTCATCATGATAGATGAGAATTGCCCATCCTCTAATATTTGTCGACGATTGTGATGACGAGAACACCAACGCATCTTTGATTTTGGAAAAGGTGGAAGAACACAAGAAAGTTCTTCAGACAGTTTTGGAACTACTTGATGTTAATGTCACTGATGATGTTCAGAAGGACATGGACGATTTGTTCCTTTTCGATCATGATTTCTGCAATGCTACTAAGGTAAGGATTTATTGATTTTAAAATTCATTATAAACTTGCATATATGTATATATAAATATGTAGAATTTAATTAAATAATTAGTTATTTAAAATAGGATTAGTAGGTTTTAAAGTTGCAATGCAGCCTTTTGTTATTTTCATTTTTTGCTGCATTTTATAACCTAGTTATTTATAGAATTATAACGTAAAGATGTGTGAGCTACTAAAAGTTTTAGATAAAAAAAATGACTTCGATCTCATCTAACTTTGATTTCATAACAAGCCATTCAGATAGCTTTAAGTAATACATTGTACTAAGTATTTTTTAAATTTCAATGCCGTGGTTAAAAATCTGCGGTTTCCTAGACTGCCGCTCATGAACTTCTGATGGAATTTTAACTTTGTGGAAAAAAAAAATCTTTTCATTTTCATTAAAATAATCAATAACTATCTTACACACAACACACACACATATATATAATAGTTTTTAAAGAAAATAAAGTGTTTACACATGTAGAAATTTGAGTCATAGCAGTTCCTCAAAAGCTCATTTAAATTTTAAAATTTATTGGGCATACTAAAAATATATATATATGAAGTAATATTAATTTCTCATTGTGTCAAGGTAAGTTTTTTTCAACTCAACCTTGTTTATCTTCAGTTAAAATAATGCTGTATTGTGAAATAAATTATCTACTTCACCCTTCAAGTCCAAAACGGTTCATAAAAGTCCTTTTACAGAGCCGTTGGAATTCAATTCAAATTCATTGAAGATGGATTCTGGAGTTTCCGCAGAATACGAATAATAATAATAATATATTCTAGATAGACTTTTAATTAATATTTTACTAAAGGAAAAATAAGTATAAGACATATACAGAGTTTGCAACTATAATTGAAAACATAAAACTAATTCTTATTTTTAAAATCATATAATTATCAAAACAACGTTAAATATTTTCTTTGAGGAACAATCATTAGATTTCCAATAATTTGCGATTAAAGCTTTCTCTAAGACTCTGTATAACAAACTGTGAGTTATTAGTAGTAAAAGTAATAAAATACACAAATTCTCTCTCATATTTTTGTTGGACACCTTAATAAACCTTCAGCCATAAAACTAAAGAGGTTTAATGCACAGAAAGGAAGTTTGATTTTGCAGTTATTTATTAAAGATTTATATGTATTTTTACTAATTTAAATTTACATTTAAAAATTAAATAATGATTAAATATGATCATTTTAATAAATAGTAATTATTATTTTCATAATTTTTTAAAAATTTTTACATGTTTTAATTTAACTTCTTTAATGGGGATGTGTATGTGCTTATTTTCCTCAATTAAAATTTGATTGATTGATTGGTTTTATCAACATGCTCTGGAAGCAACACGAGGGAGATTGGCAACGGACCTCGTAATTTTGTCCCTCGGTTAAATGACGAGGACGACACCTGAACTGGCACCTCCCTCTCCTATTTTTCACACCATGCCAAAGGTAAGACTTTGAGCCTCAAGTCCGCGACCATGACCACTAACCAACCTTGGCCACCCCAATTTAAAAAAAATCACATTAGATGGCAGTACCATCCAGGTCATAAATCCAAAGGAAAAACCCTCAAGGAGAGAAAAATTTTATATTACACACGTCTGTGTCTATAGATGCTTTCTCCGATTCTATGACGTCTACAGAACACATCTAAAGACATCCACATTAAAGATATTAAAATTAATTTTTAAATTATAAGTTATGAGATATAAAGCGAACTTTCCACTGTCTTATCAAAACTATTTCAATACCATAGACCATTTTAAAAATGTAGTTGCAACGCGTGAAGAAACAAGTAGTCTCTTGCACATGTTATATCAAATGCTTTCACAGTTAGATTGAAATAATTAGTATATTGAATTAAGCAATAGTAATTCAAATCACTCATCATTTGATGTTTTTTTAATATAAAGAATAATTGAAGTATTAATTTGTGAACATTGGATTAGTTAAAAAAAAATTCTTGGAGAAATTAGATGATATAGAATGCTTTTAAAGAATGTCCGAACATGTTTTGCTTGAATTTCTTCTAGGTTGAAATCTGCAGAATTTTGGTATTCTAAAGATTGCCTCACAGGCTTGACATCCTTTTCTAAATTTTGATTTTCTAAGAAGCATTATTTGCATATGAAAGATAGAATTGCTTGAAATTATTTGTGAAGCAACTGAAATATTATATTTAAAAAATAAATATTGAAACTTTTTCAGTGGATATTATCGAATTAAAAAATTTTTCTATGCTTAATTCCTTTCATTTCTATGTTTCTGACACACTTTTTAATTCATTTTTAGAAATGCCAAGCAAAAGAGAAGCAGAATATTCCTGATAAAGAAAGCGATAAAATCACTTTACTTATGCTAGCAGATGCAGCACCTCAAGTAAGAGTTTACAAATAATTTTTTGAATTAATTAAAATAGAATATGAATTATTTTATTTTAAGAATACATAAACACATTAACATATACTGTTTGAAACTTTTCTCTCTTATACTTCAACTTAAACTTCTTATTAATTTTAAATTTTTTTTTTTATCTTTATACTTTATAGAACTTATAAATTTTATCACTTTATTTTTTACGAACTCTCATTCCTTACTTTAGCTTACTTAGCCATTAACTTAGTTTACTTTCACTTATCATCCTAAACTTCATATGAGGTCAGGCACACTTTTTGATAACAATAACAATATTTCGTTTATTCTATAAACTACAGTTTTTTTCACATTAATTTGGTGATCAGTGCACATTATTGTTAGCACTCAATCACTACGCGATTCACAATTGTTCTGCTTACATTTGTCGGTTCCGCTCGGAGACTCGGTCTGATCTGATCTGAGGGGATTGTGTGACATCCCACATTCACCCTCTTTACAAAAAAAAAGTCCTCTATAGGCGGGCTTTAGCACGAGAGATAACAATACAAGTGTTTACATTGTTCCAAATATCTTTTTTAAAAATTAATATTAAAACTAAAGAACTAAACATATTAAAGACATTTTGGAAAATGTAATTTCTTTCTCTTAATTGTAGATAAACTGGATCAGGTGGCGAAATATAGTTTTTAGCGAGCTAAGACTGAATTTTCCTCACGACAAACAGGATATTTATGTTTATAATATAGAAGAATGTATCGAGGACCTTGACAACTTGCTTCGCTCAACTCCTGCCAAGTAAGTATTCCGAAATGGATTTGAAATTTTTTTGTTGTGATCAAACGCCTAGTGTAATTAAACTCATAGCATTCATACTATTTATTGCTGCATCAAAATTATTTCGTATGTCATGAAGAAATCTTAGCGTAAGAATTTGCAACTAATTAGCCAATTTTGTTCCAGAGTTCTATCCAATTACTTGACATGGAAATTTGTTTTGACTCATTTGGGATTCTTAGGAACACCTTTTCGACAAATCCTGGAGAATCATCCAACGATATCCAATGAAATAGCCGAACGTTTCGACGTAGTTCCGAAATATTCCGTACCACTTTGGAAACAGTGTGTCACTTACGTCAAAAAACATATGGATATGAGTATACTACAGGTATATCACGACCACCTTGAGGAGGATGGAATGAATGAAGAAGCGGTATGTGTGAAAAAACAAATCCTCTAATTTTTGCTTAAGAGTTGTATTTAAAGAAACTTTCGAACTTTTTGTTTCAAAATATTTATAGTAAATGTTATTCTTGTTTAGAATTATTTTTCTAATGAGTGCTGTTATCATTAATTTTTATATTTTGCGTAGAATGCGCTAAAAAATAGTTGCATTGAAAACCAAATACTAAAAAAATTCAATGCAGTTGTTAAAACTGCACCGAATGCTGATAATTTTTTTTCTCAGTAGAATTCTGCCATTTTTTTTTTTTTTTTTTTTGCAATAACAACTTAAAATTGCGTTTTTTCCTGAAGTCTCATTAAAGAAAGAATGTGTATATTAATAAAATATGATGAATAAAATTCTAATTAAAATACTTAAACAGGTAAGCTTTCTTTATTCGTGCGATTATTTTCCTTAAAATATTAAATATAGAGTTATTGGATATTCCGTAGTGTCTAAAATGGGAATTAAAAACTATTACAGTTATAAGGACAGTTGCTTTTATTTCTATTTAAGGTAGGCTATTCTAAAATTTTGGGTGTGGGTATGATGTAAAATTTTTAATTCTTATTGTCCCAACTCCTTGATTTTCTTCAAGAATACACACACACATGATTTATTTTATTAAATCGCATAATTTTAAGAACTTGAACTTGAAATGAATACATTTTAACTACTTAGAAATTTTCTAAGATGGGGAATAAAATAGATCAAATTCATTAAAAATTTGGAGTTAGCTTAGTAAAGGAAAGTTATTAAAAATATGGAGCTCATTTTTAAATAGTTTCATTTGAAATAATGTGTATGAGAAGCATTACATAAAATGAGCAGTATTGATGTATAAACAGCTACATCTTTTCAGAATTCCGTTTATTGTAACATTATCATATACAGCTAATCCTCGATTATACAATATTCCCCCAACAAGAATTTTTCTTAAATTAAGAATTAGTCATATAATCTACATTAAAAATATTTATTTTTGGAGATTAATGTCGGAGATTTGTAGATTAACATTTAATTAATATCGGTACTCTTTACTTTACTTTATAAATGTGAAAATCTAATTGAGGCATCATTTTTATATTCTCCCTATAATTTTTTATATTCTCCGTATGAAGATTACTGAATTAGTTAATTCTATACTACATAAATTTTTTGTATTTTATAAAAAAATATATTTTAAAAAAAATGATATTCTTCTATCTACTTTTCCTAAGAGTAAATATAACATTTTATTTAACTATTAGAAGTAAACATATTCTATTTGACTTCAAGACATTATCCTTATTTAATTCATACATCGAGACACTTTTGTTAATTTTTAATTGTCTATTGGAAGTTTAAAAATTATTTAGAAATATTTAATGTAAAAGCATTATTATCCTTATAATATATCATGTATTTTTTTTTCCGTTACAGATGGATAAAATTGCAAGCTCAATAAAGAACGAATTCCGAATCATCATGAAAGACACCAGAAGTCTTCTCGAAAATGATCGTGTCAAAAGTGTCCATAAAGTAAGTAATTTAAATAAAAGTTTAGCTTAAAATTATTATTAAAAACTCTTTTAATATTTAACAAAAAATTTTAAAAAGAGCAATTTTAGATGGAGTAAAAAAATCTCTAAAATTTAGTTAATCATATCGAACTTTTTTTTCAACTTTTGTAATTCTTTCTTGTATATATCTATATAGAAGTTCCTATATATATATATATATATATATATATACATTATACTTGTATGTACCTTACTAAGGTTTACTTACAAAACAAGATATACAAAAGTAAGACCATATGTAGGGAATTTTTTCCCCTTCTCATTAAATGTGTGTCTATTAACGCATATGGAGGCAAGTTTTACAATGCAATACTTTGAAAAATTCAAGGGTATTTTTTTTTTGTAGATGCGTTCTGAAAAAAAAAATCATTTTTAAGATAATGAATGCAAAGTTTGCTTTCACGCCTTTAATGAATTGGGGTTGTAAATTCTTTCATTAATTTTTTTCATTGATTGTTTATTAACGTCGCACTCAGAAGCAACATGCGGTCCATCGAGACGGATCTTGTCATTTGAACATCAGTCAAGTGACAAGAACGATACCTGGGAAGTCGCCTCCCTCTCTAAACTTCCACACCACGTCAAGGGAGAACTTAGGACTTTGACTAGATTTAACTTGCTTCAGACCCGTTACACAGCGAGTCTTTAGTGGAAGCAGAGATCGATGAAACAACCCCTGATTCGATGAAAACAATGCCGGCCGCAAGTTCGTGACTATGGCCACTAAATTATAACGACTTTATTAAAAAGAAAAAAAAGAAGAAAAGAAAGAGAAATAGTGCAAGAACTATGTTAGCAAAAAAATAAATTGAGGAATGGTTCTACATCTTACTTTATTTTTTCTTATGCACAATTTCAGTACGATTTCATCTTCAAGGCAACTTCATTTTTGATTACTGCTGTCAAAATGTTTTGTATTTGATAATTTTGCTTCATTTAAGATGTTCCAAAATTGATTGTTCTGTTTTTTAAAAAATAATATTAAATTTGAATGGATTTCAATATTTTTAAATGTCTTTGTTTCAGATTGATAGAATCCAAGTTGTTTTGGCGTATCCATCTAAAGATGATAATTTTTTTGCTACATTTTATTCCAGTGTAAGTACTTTCCTATTAATATATATTTTCATTTGAAGTAGAACCAATACAATTGTTTCATAAGTAAATACACGATAATAAACGAATTTAATCTTTAAGTGAATTTTTATACCAAAAGAGAAAGAATTAAATCCATTTTTGTAATTCTTCTAATTGCTATGCACATTATCTTAAACTTAATTTTGTTTTTGAAGATGGGACCCATCAACGAATCATTCTTGAAGAATGGAATGGCATTGAACTCCTTACATCTGCGTAAATTGATGGAAGGAGTATCAACTTCAAAATCTTTTCAAGATATGGAATACGTTATTCAAGAGTAAGTTTATATTTTAAGCCAACCCTTTTACGATTGAAGACATAACTGTCAGTACGTACTTTTCAAACAAAGAAGATTCTAGAATTGATAATGTATAATTAAAGGACTGTAACTGTGGGTACAGTTTAAATTTTTAGTATAATTCTGGATTTTTAAGCATTTATAATTTTTTATTTAATTTTGAATTATGTTAATAACAATCAATTTTCCAATCACTGGTTATAATTCTTTGTACAAAAATAGTTTAAACCGTCCAACAAAAAAATATTCCTATTTCAGGAGAATTAGAATTCTTGATGCTAGTAATGATAATAAAAGAATTTCGAGTACTAAGACATCAAAAATGTATTAATTTTTATTGAGCTTGATCGAAGTTCAAATGATGGTAAAATAATTGGATTAAACCATTTTTATATCTGTATATATATGTGGGTAGAAGAAAATAGTAGTTTATGCTATCGATAACATTTTTGAATGAAATAATTTTTAACGTTTTGTTTCCGAAATCTTTGGATTGCATATTCACTTAGCAATTATTTTTTTACAGAGGCATTTCTGCTTTCGAAGTCGCTGCTTTGATTTCGTTTGACAGCGATTTTGTAAGTAAGTAATTGGTTTACTTATGTATTTAGTAAATTATAAGAACGCCCTAAATTAATCTTTTTTCATTTATAACAATCATCCTTAAAATTGAAAATTATTGTTCGTTATTGTTATTTATTGAATTAACTACAAGGCTTTTCTCTATCTATACAAACATGGAAATTTATAAAATTACTTATGCATGTAGTAACATACGCGTTCTTTAAAAAATTACAATTTACTTCAAAACATGTTAGTCTTCAGAATAAAAAAAAATCTAATAAATTTCTTTATGTTTAACTGAAGCAAAGAAGCCATTTTCGGAATTTGAAAACCAAGGTTTTATGAATTAGATGACGAAATCAGCATTCATTCTCTGAGTTTATTTTCCACTTCTTATGGAGACAGCCGCCATTATTTAACGTTTCCATCAACAGAACCCGGAGTGCAATCCGCAAACCTCTGAGTTCTGAATTCGAAACTACCAAAAGGTTATCAAGGTTCATCAATCGATAATAAATAAATAAGTAAAAGCTTACTATAATATATCTAATTTTTAAGGTTTCATTCGTTCATTTAATTTATTACGCATATTTTAATTAAATTTTGAATTAATTTCAATTTAAATATTCAGTGAAAAACCAAAGAAAGAAAATAAAATATGCATGAATTTATTGCGAGATTTTTCGTGAAAAGTCTGTTGCGTTTTTCTGATGCAACATCTATTGTGGAAAAATGAAACAAAAAATGCTTTCGTGCGTCTGAATAAACAAAGTCAAATTGCTTTTATCGATATTAGATATCAATCTATGAGTAAAAGAGGTTAAATTCCAAAATTCAATGCATCTCTTACAGGTTTATTTTAGAACTTTTCTCAGTATGTATGCCAGGATATTTTCCCCCAATTCAAAACAGTAATTTTTTTTTAATTTATTGCTTCATTTCCAGTTTTAAAAAATATATTTAAAACTTTTTTATTCGAAATACAATAAGCTTTGGTACAAATTTGAAGCAATTTTTTTTTTTAAAAAAAGGCTAAGCTTCCATCGTTTTCTTTATTTTTTAGATATTGAATATTTATTACACTTAAGAATTAAAATGTTATTTCTTATTACCATTACTTATGTTAAAGAGGTTTATTAAATTGATTCAAAACAATTACATAAATCAGATTTTATATTCCATTATAGTGTTTTTAATTTATCTCTCTCATTGAGTATATAGGAGAATCTGGGACACATGAATATGGAGAAGACTTTATTATACATTTTCTCTGTATTTTAATTTGTTCGATTGTGTTAATGACAGAAGCAATCAAAAATAATTATACATTGGTTTAAAAACAATTTTTTTTTTCATTTTGTACAGTTTCTATAAAACGACGTAAAACGGAAAGAAATCAAAATGCTGAGAATAGAATAAAATTAAAGATATCCCAATTGATTCCAAATTCTTAATTAAGCTGCATTTTTCCACATTACATTTTTAAAATTTAAATTTTATTCGTTTTTCATAATATTCTAGAGAATGATAAACTCTATCTCTTAACCTGTTGTACGAAACACTTGATAAATTTTAAAAACTTTTTTTGAAAAAAATATCGACACAATACTTTAACTTCAAAGCCTAAAAATCGTAAATTTCATGTTTTATAGACAGATAAGTAAGCTATCTAATGAATTTTATAATTTTATTTTTCCAATGTAGTTACAAAAAATGGCTAAGTTCATAAAAAGTTGTTCAAGTGTTCCAAACTTCCCAGGAATACTCACAAGAAATCTTTCTTTTTTACTCTTCAAGTTTAAGATATTCTAAAATATAGCACAAAAATTGAAATCAAAATTTAAGAGCGAAATTATAGGTAAGAGCCAAATCTGGCTAAATTACGCCAAACAATGAGTGTATATGATCTAGATGTTTTTTTCAAAAAAAAAAGGGGGGGGGGGGATAAAAATTGGTAGACAAGCGAAGAAGGGTCGAAAATAAAGAAAGAGGTCTCAGGCACGCGTCACCCGAGTTTATCAAACATAGTAAACCCCTTGAGAAATAAAAATATCACTAGGGTATCTCCTGGTCATGATATACACACTCTAACCAAAAGAAGATAAGCTCTTGAAAGGATAATAAAAAATTAAGTGAATTTTTCATTGAAAAAATATTGAAACGAAAAAACATTGAAAGAAAGAGTATATAGTATGCTAAAAGTACTAAAATAACTCAGTTTTCAATCCATTCCGATGGAATACGACTATCGTATATGGCAAGGATGGCCCAACCGTGACGCATTTGAGGATTAAAAATGGCGCTTCAGTCAGTTCTGAACCATGGACCCCAACTACCGCGATGTAACGGGCTTCGACTGCATTTGATTAAGAACTGAACATATTCTAAAACATGGGGAAACAACGCGGGCCTTTTTATTATTGAAACGTTTTTCAGAATTTCACTTGGTGTGAGTGTGTGTCATCAAATATTCGATCGTTAATATAACCAACTTCCCATCAAGCTAGAGCTCTGGAACTTTGGGAATCGTTCTTATTAGCCTAACAATGTAATATTTAGACATTTGCGACACGTTTTAACTAATATTTCAATAATTTTTTTTACAAAACGTAATTTGTGTAGTAACCTGGCGCCATCTATGGGAGATATATTGAATTTTTTTTCAGAGAGAGTGATCTTAAAGACGAGAGAGATATGAAGTTTTTTACAAAGTTTTAACTAATATTTAAATGATTTTTTTAATAAACTTTGCCCCATATAAAAACGTTGTTTTAAAAAACGTTTTTTTTTTAATCTATTATTGATTGATTGTTTATTAACGTCGCATTGAGAAGCAACACGAATGATATTGGTAGAATACGCTAAGGGACGAGCTCACCCAAAGGGCTTAGAGCTACAAACCGGCCCCGAGAGACAATCACCCCCTCACTCAGCCTTGAATGGCAAAAAGAAAAAAAAAATTACAATTTTTTTTTACAATAAATGGTAAGAAACAACAATACACGTGGGAGCAAAGAATAAAAAATAATTAAAAGCTTCGAAATATAAAAGAAAATAAAAACTAACAATGTGCTTACAGAATGGAAGTCATACTTTTAAAACTTTTCATTTTTCTTTCTTTTCCTCTTCTATCCACTGTACCTGAGAAATATACTATATACAAGTCATTTGACGGAGAAATTGCTGCTATTCGCACAGCCCTATCCCAGTTACAATGGATAAGTTCACAAGAGCTGTTGTCCTCTGCGATTCAAAGGCTGCGGTGCTGGTCATCGTATCTGATGAACATACCTTAACGCAGGACATTTTGGACAGTCGACGTCACCTCGATAACCTGGCTTCTTTTGAGAAAACTATTGTCTTTCAGTGGGTTCCTGTCCACTGTTGGAGTCCCAGGTAACGGGACAATGAACTATCTGGTTAAAAAGGGTGCTTTGATTCAGCAGAATGTTTCTCGTCCTATGATTCTCTGTCCAATTAAAAACCTTATTAAGAAATCTATCAAAGCCCATGCTCAGGAGTACCTTTCCAATTAACATCTATCTCACAAGGCTTGGACGAATGCTGTCTCCAATTCGAGAAATGGCTCAAAACATAGAGCGGTCGCTGAATTCCACTTAGTCACCGGACATGATTGTTTACGAAAACATCTTCTTAGATTCAAAATTGCTCCTTCCCTGGCTTGCACTCTCTGCAACTCTGGTGACGATATGGACTCCACTCTTCTGCTCCACGGCCCTGCGCTTCGAAAGCCTTTTTCTTTTTTAAACGTTACTGAGACATGTTGGATTAATGAACTTTGTTGCAGCATTTCCTGGTTTCATTTTGTGTTTTGTTCCCTCGTAATTGTAAATGTTTTTTCTTTCTTTCTTTCTTTTTTTTTTTTTTTTTTTTTTTGCTGTAACTGTTTATAATTTGTCATTAGAAATGAAAAAAAAGGCTTGAAGTAAAAGTAATGTCTCCATGGCCATAATATTTTTTATTTGTTAACCCTATTTTTGCAATTCTAGTTGTAATTGAAACATGTATTCTTTATGCTATACATAATTTACATTTCAACTTAGCTCTTATCCCCGTTCCACGCACTTGCGCCATATATGACTAGATTGGCAAACCTATTGGAGATGAATATCAGGGGTTGTTGCCAACATTAAGCTTTTATGGTATATTTTTCATTCTATAGTCAGTTCGAAACTGATACCTCTAAAGGAACTCTTTCATTTTTGATAACTGATGAAAGTTGCAAAATGAAAGATTGAGTGAAAAGCTGCTTCTATCTTATCTCTCTATGAATCACCATCTTCTTCAATTTTCAGTGTACCTGCACCTATGGTACCTGCGAACAAAGTAAAATAATGCATTATTACAGGAAATGCATATAGCTTTTAGATACAAAGATCATTTTGAAAATTGCCTGAGAAAAAAAAAGGTTATGGGAATAGAGGCATTATTTTGTATCAAGACTCGTATAAAACTAGAAGAAGCAATTCTCTGCGACGCTTGTCATTTTTGCATAAAAAAAATTTCAGAATATGAACATAGATTAACTGAAAGAATTAAAATTAATATAATTGATTAAAATGAAATTCGGTTAAAGAAGCGATAAGAGAAAAGAGCAAACCTCTCAAACATCCTAAAACAAGTACATCACATCTCTTTAAGAACATTACCAGAATCTTGCTAATTGCAAGTTGTGTATGTTAAGCTGTGTTATCCTTTAAGGAGGGCTGTCCATCTTTTTAGATTCTGTCCTTCCTCTAAGAGTGTCCTCCTTCCTGTCCACCTTTTCGATAATTTAAAACTAATTTGTTTATCTTTGTATTCGGTGATGCCGCGCCAAATTGTTACACAAACGTTGAATACAAAAAAGTTTTAGGATATTCAAAAGTTAGATGTGGCTTGCTCTAACACCTACTATAGAGCGTATTTTACCGTTATTTCAGCATCTCCGCTCATCTTTTTTCTTTTTTTTTTTCTTAGACAAATATCCAAAAATTCTTGAATCTTTTTACAGTTATGAATTATCGGAGATATTGATGTATTTTGTACATAATCAGGCATCTATTTTCCACAAAACGATTCGAAAGATTGAAGGTGAATATATTTTAGCTACTGAAGTTATTCTTATTTTGAGCGATTTTGTCCTTCCATATAAATCACGATTTGTCGGAAAAATTTATTCTTTTAATAATAAAAAGAAAAATGTCAAACTTAGAGGAATCAAATCCGGGCATAACGGAAAAGTGCACCAAAGAAGTGCAGAACTTTTACCAAACGTGTTTCTAATATAACGAAGAATGGACTGAAATAAACATCACTGGAAATAACAGTTTTCGATGATGTTTTTTGACTTCATCGCAAGTAAATCGGGTAGATATTGAAAATTGTATTGAGTTTTTATCAAACGAAATGCCTGATATTAAAATCGATGACAAAGGTCTGTTTGAAGAAATTAGAAGATTGAATGTACATTTGAATTCGGATAAATTAGAACAATGGGAAAATCAACATGATGAAATTGATAAAAGATGGGTGGAAATATTTAACAATTTCAAAAAATAATCACATTCTATACGAAAATTTAGTTATTTTTGTTGAGTTTACGTTGTGCTGCCTCGGAACTAATGCAGCAGTTGAAAGATTTTTTTCCCCATTGCTAATAGTTTTTGGGCAAGTGAGAAATCAAGATTGAATGTGGATACTCTGGGTACAGCACTTACCTTAAAATTAAATAATAAGGATATTTTTTGCTCCGAAATTTGCAATATATTATTAGAAAATGATATATTGACAAAAAATATTCATTCAATGGGAAAATACTCGTTTAAAGAGATGTAAGCATAATTATTGTATTTTTGTTTGAATTGATAAAATGTTTGATTTATTTACGCTGCACTTTTGTCTTAAATTTTTTCGTCCTCCTTTTCATAGTAAAAAAATTGGTCATCTTATGAACGTTCAATGATTTTTTTTATTTAAAAGATAGTAACGTAACTGTATAATATTCTAATATTCTAATTTAGAGTACTATTTATTAATCAGGATAAAAGAACGAAGAACTTATTTCGTGAAAATTGTTGAACTCATTTCGATATCTGAACTGGGAAGTAATTTGATGATGCAGTTTAAAAATATAGTTTCTTAATAATGTTTTTATTTTTGATTTATAGTTGTTACGCTGCCAATGCTGAAATCATTTGGTCTAACAAATACTTTGCCCAAGTAAGTTAATATTAAAATTTTCTTGTTAAAAGTATATGTAAAAAAATTTTGAGAAAAATCGTAAGATGTAATATTTTGAAGAAAACATGGAGTTCAAAATACTAGAATACCACAAAGAGGAACAGTTAATAGTAGTCTAACAATATTTATTTACACATTCATGAACAGATAAGATAAAAATTATTTTATTTCTTATAGATATATTGATGACCTTATTAGCCACCGAAAGGGCTATTGTTCTAGTTTTCCTAAAAATGTCGTACCCCACCATTTTTCAAAAAAATTATCACTTGTGTATAATTTTGATGTCTGCTTTCACCAGTAATGAACTTAACTTTCAAAAATACGTAATAATAAATTCCTCTTGAATTTTTTATTGCTTTGAAATAAAGTATGTCCAATATATGTCAGATACCTGATATCACCACTAATGAACTCAATTTTAAAAAAATATGTCGAAACATATTTTCCCCTATTTTTTTTTTATTGGAATGAAGTGAAACAAATATAAAAATTAAGTATTTTATTTACTTATTGATTTATGTATTACCTTAAATCATGTGCAAACTGGAATCAATATATGATTGAAGATAAACAACATTATTCAGAATTTTAAGCTGAGAGGCAGCTTGTTTTTATTTTTTGCTTCAAGAATTTCAAACTACGTCTTTTTAATTTTGCTTCCTTCTTGGAATGTTTAGGGTCAATTGGTTTTAATATTGAACACCCAAGGGGCTATTGTTTTAGTTGGATCACTTTTGACGTACCAAATCACTTAAAATTTTTTTATCTTTTGCTTCAATTATAATTACATTTAGCTTAAATATATTAAATTATTTAATAATTTACAGTTTCCTTTAACTTTAATTACATGTAACTGATATAATATTCTTTTTAATAATTTATCGTTTGCTATAATTTTAATTACATGTTGCTGATATAATATTCAATTTAATAATTAATAGTTTGCGTTAATTTTAAATAGATTCAGCTTAAATATATTAAATTTAATAATTTATCGTTTACTCTAATTTTTATATTTAATTGAGCAATTTAACAATAATTATAAAAAAAGCGCACATTTTGTGGCTAAATCTGTTCTTTCCAATACTTTGCATAGAACTTTTTAAATTTATTATCATTGATTGTGATAAGAGTTCTCAAGATAAAATCTAATATATCTTTTTATCCTGCATACTTAAATTTAAATCAAACCAACAAAAATAAAATTGAAACAGAATATTTAGACATAAAATTGGAAATTATAGAGAAAAACTTTATTTGCAACACTCACTCACTCACTCACTCACTCGCACGCACGCACGCGCGCTTCTAAGATAATCTTTCTATTTTCATGTAATAATTTTTTTTTGAAATAGCAATATTCCTGTTTCCTTTTTTTAAAAATGCTATTTTTATTTATATTCTACTTAATTTAACTAAGATTCAAAAAATATTAATAAAAGAAATGCTATATTAAATCTGTTTTTTAAGCAAATTGTCCAATGCTTTTTTTAAAAAGTCAAAAGTTTTAAGAGATCTGCTTTTCTATGATACTAGCAAAACAGTGAAATGCACAAAAGAATACTGTTTTTATAATTGTATTTCAGATTGTTTAGAAATTCTAAAGTTTTTTGCCTTTTATGAAAGGCAAATATACATTTTAACGAAAATAATTTTAAACATGAAAATTGAAAGATTTTTTTTACTATATATATATTACTATAAAATTTACAATATTTAATTTCCAATTTGATGTCTAAATATTCTGTTTCAATTTTACTTTTGTTAGTTTGAATAAAATTTAAATATCTGGATAAAAAGATAGGTTGGATTTTATCTTGAGAACTCTTATCACAATCAAAGATAATACATTTAAAAGTTCTATGCAAAGTTTTGCAAAGAACAGATTTAGCCCTCCAATTTGTGCTTTTTTTATAATTACGGTTAAATTTCTCAATTGAATATAAGAATAAAGTTGATGATGAAATATCTAGAAATGGACAATAATAAACTTTTTTGATATTAAAATTAAAGATAACGATAAATCACTAAATTGATTATTATAGCTACACGTAATTAAAATTAAAGGAAATGATTAATTATTAAATTGAATACCTTTAAGCTAAACGTAATTAAAATTAAAAAGTAATTTGGTACGCCAAAAGTGATCCACCTAAAACAATAGCACCTTGGGTGACTAATGATAGTAAATCTATATTAAACCATTTGACCCCAAAGCATTCCAAGAAAGAAGCAAAACTAAAAAGACATTGTTTGAAATTCTGGAGGCCAAAAAAAAAAAAAAAAAAAAAAAAAAAGGCTGCCTAACAGTTTAAAATTCTGAATAATGTTATTTATTTTCAGTCATACCTTAATTCCAGTTTACATATGATTTAAGGTAATACATAAATCAATAAATAAATAAAATGCTTAATTTTTATAATTGTTTAACTTCATTCCAATAAAAAAAAGTGGTGAAAGCAGGTATCAGACATATATTGGATATATTTTATTTCAATCTAATAAAAAATTCAGGAGAAATTTATTTTGACGTATTTTTGAAAATTAAATTCGTCATTGGTGAAAGCAGGCATCTAAGATATACGCAATAGATAAATTTTTGAAAAGTTGTCAGGTATGACATTTTTGGGTTGACTGAAACAATAGCCCCTTGCTTGGCTAATAAATATTTGCTTAAGATTGAATTGATGCGTTTAGTTTAAACAACATTCATAAGCTTTTTTGGAAGTACTTCGTAAAACAATAAAATTTAACTTTATTCATTTTAAACGTGTAAAATTATTTTTTGCAGATACAAATCAATGGCGACAATGGGAAATTTTCTTGGACATGAATTAAGTCACGCATTTGACTTTGAAGGTAAGAATAGTTTTTAAATTCATGCAGCGTGTTTCAACAGCTTGAAAACAATTACCTGTTTCTTCTCCCTAACACTATAAGATTGTTTCTTTCCACTCCCTTCTCTATTTTTCAAATTATCCTCTTTGAAATAGTAAATGGAAAACATCACTCGACATAGTGCCAATGAATAGTATTGACAAGAGTATGAGATAATATGTGACCTTGAAATAAGCTGAAATAAACCAATTGTCTATCTCCTGGGGAATGGGAGATTGAACATGGCGTCCCCTGAAATGTAGAAATTTTCTTTCATTTGACACCTGTTGCAGATACGTAGATGAAGAAGGACGTCAGAGTTCGATTTAACATGTCATTTTATACTACAAGAGAACCGGAAGTCCTGGGAAATAATCTCTGATTACCTTTTCCACCCTGCTCTAAGCCACAGGATATCTGATTTCAGTATTCTTAATGAAATAACAAAAGAGGGGAAGGATCTTTATAGAAAGCTTTCAAATGAAATTTAGCATCTTGGTAGGTTAATACTTTGGGAGGCACAGCTTAGGGCAAATAATGAAATATACCCCCTGGGCGGAGGCTACAAAAGGAAGCGGGACAAAAGATGTGGCATCAAATGGCAGGCGAACATGATAGAAATAATCCGAAATATAAACTCATCAAATAATTCGAGAATTTTCTTAAATACATACTCAATTTTTTATTATAAAATTAACATTTTGTAAAATAAATAATAAAAGACATTAATCTGAAGTAATTAATCCATATTTTTCGAGTATATAAACACATTTGCTGAATAATTAAAATATACCGATAGCAAATACATTCCGAAAATATCAAAGCTAACTTACTAAGAATTTAAGTCCTTGTATATTCAAATCATAATAATTCGAGCCAAGAGTAATGACCTAAAATAACTTACAACTTTGTGAATTAGTAAATGCAAAAGGACGGCAAGGCGAACCATTCAACGCGTCTTTCTGGAATGAAATCTCATATAATTATGAATATTTTCCTTCAAAATATAAGAAAAAAAATTGAAGTAGAATTTTACTTGTAAAGCTGGTATTGTGTTTACGCATAATGTTTAAATTGTTCTGTTTCACAATGTGGTATTCATTTGCTATTCAGTGTAAATATGTTGCATAGTAATATCAATTTTGAGTGCTCCTGTCATATTTAGTTCAGTTGAACACTGCAAAATCTATATTATTATTGTGTTTTACTTTTTAACAAGCTTTGGACAGTTCTCTGAAATTAAACTGGACTACTTTTCCAAATTATGTTCTGAGACAAGCTCAAAGAAAGGCTCGATGCTTTATGAATGTTCCTACAAATGGAAGTACTGTAATGGTAAAAGAAACTCATTTTTAACTTTTTTATATGAATCATATATTGTCTTGTTTTTTTTTAAAAAAAATATCTCAATTACCTTTTCACATTTGTAGGGCACACATTTCAAAACAATTAATTAGTTCTTTCGAATCTGTTCCACAATAATTATGTTATTCTGAGTTTTTTAACTGAAAAAGTAAATTCTTTGCTATTTTAAAACAATTTAGAGGTTTATTGCACTTTCTATACGGGGAACTTGGTTCTCATACATATGCATATAATAAATTATTGAAAATGTTTTAATATAATAGAGAAACGTAAATATATCGCATGTTTTTTTTGCATAAGCGTTCCTCTTTTTACTAAAAGAAAGGCTCGATGTTTTATGAATGACAAAACATTAATAGACAAAATATTTAAATATTTTGTCTTTACTTATTTTGCCTTATATTAGCATTTATTAAAAATAATTATTCTCATGCTTGAATATTTTATCTCGAACATTCTCAATATAGCATAAAAATACACTAGGAATTTATAAAAGCCTTTTAATTTAAGTGAAGGATTTTATAATCTGATAATTTTTGTATTTTTAATTTGGAAAATATTATTCTGAACGTTCCCCATGATTTGATTAGTAAATTTTTTTAAAGAAAAAAAATTGAATAAAAATATCAACTTCATTATAAATTAATTCTTACGAAATAGTGATACACTTCAAGTATCTCAAAAAAATTAAACATTGTGAAATCATAGCTCATATACTTTGTATTTTTCATAATTTTTTTTATTTTTTGTTGTTTTATTTTTTGAATGTACTATATTACTATGTACTCGAATAATGTCACTAATTCCTGCTAAAGCGGATATTGATACGCTTCTTGGCAGACGATACGACGGAGTTGGCCAGACTGATTGTCAAAAGATGACTCCTAATGTAATTGTGCTGTATAAGACTTAGTTGATAAAATATTTTTAAAAATGAAATGGATGCCTCGAAATATTTGCCACTACGCCACAACATGAGGACTGAGTACCGAAAGGATAATCAAGTGCTATCATTCAAATGTTTATTCATTTTATTTAAAATTACTTCAATTTTAAAAATCTTAAGCTATTACGACAGTAATGAATTTATTATTGAAATTTTATATTAACACTCATAATGAAGATGTTTTTTACTGGGTGTATCACACAAGTATTATCACTCAACACGTATTTATTAATGTATTACTTTTACATTTCAGATGCTGAGCGCACAGCCAACGATAATTGAAGATCTTAGTGATCATCAAGGAATTCACTTAGCCTTTAAAGTAATTTTTCAATTATTATATTTACTTATAGCTTAAAATGGATTTGAATCATTATACCCATTAAAAAATTGTTTTCTGTATTATTAAATACCTAAAACAATCATGCAATCTCAATTTCCTGACATTTCATTCATAAATAATAGACAAATAAATATTAAAATTGATAAGTTATTAATTTATAAAATTAAATCTTAAATCAATAGTAACTAATTGTTTGGATCAAATGGACAACACTTATTATTTTAATTTCCATAGATCGCTAATAGGATTTTTTTTTTAGAAATATCACCTGTTATGTAAAATAATTATAGGAAAATTCTCAATTTCCAATTTTACATAAAGGAAGAAAAAATAAATAAAATTATTATTTTGATTATATACTATCAGATTTCTGCTCTGTATTAGGGACTAGGAAAAATACCAATACATAATAAAAGTATAAAATGAGTAAAAAAAAGCAGAAAAAAATGTAATTACATGGACCACAAAAAATTTCTGTAACCCATCAACAGAATCACATAGATAAATGAATGGTAGTCCCTTCTTTAAGTAAACTGCTTTTTTTCTTAAAGCTTAATCATAATTCGCCTAATTTATAATAATATCTAAAATTGTTCTAAGCAAGTCTCAATTTTTTCTGTTACTCTAATTAAAGTTTCTTCACTTTATTGGCACAATAGATGACTTTCATTTAATCATAAGTAAAACACTATGTTCTGATTTTTTCTTTAGTTATACATTTAATTTAATTAACTTAATCATAATGCAATAAAGATCTTAAAATTTTTTGATTGCTGAACAATGATACATCGTTTCTGTGTTATAATGGTTTTACTTTACGCAACGTGATTTTGTCGCATAAAAATTGAAAAAAAATTCTTAATTTTGTTTTCCAATTCATTTTGCTTCCATATATAGTATATTAAATTAAATACTCTTGAAATCAATATTAATTTTAATATGTGACCGATAGTGCAAACTATTTGGAAGTATTTGCAAACTATTTGGAAGTATTAAATAAATTATGTGTGCTTCCTAACAGGACATCAGTTTTTAAAATGAAAAGAAAATAAACATAATTTTAAGGAATATTAATCAGATAAAAAGTAAAAATATTTTTATTATTGATATTAGATATATTTTTATTGGATTAGAAAATTTAATTTCTAATTACATATCAGTTTTTTTCTGAAAAGAGAGAATCCGTCTGAGAGAATAAACAAAACAGTTGCTTATAAAAAAAAGTTAAATATATAAATTAATATTAGTGAAATATTGGGTTTTTCAAATGCATATTCGTTTGTTGGTTTTGGATTAAATGACGTTTTAATTTATTCTAAAATTATTTCTAATTTTTCGTTATTTTCCTTACTTTAGGCTTATTTGAGATACTTAAATGAAGAAGGAGATGAAGAAATATTACCTGGATTGCCATTTTCAAACATGGAATTATTTTTCATTAATTTCGCCCAGGTATGTTTCCTTTTAGCAAAAAGATTTGATCCTGAGTTTGTTTAAATACTTTTTAGGTAAACGACATATAATGAGAAGCGATTACGAGATTAAAATGTATGTATAAAAACACAAGCTGATTGGCGTTCCACACTAAATGTAACGAAAAATTCTATTTAAAGTTAAAATTCTATCTCCACCCCTATTAAAAGTTTAATGTTGTATTGTAAGTGCTCCGTGGAAAAGAAATGGCAGAGTTTAGTGTTCCTGAGTTCAAAAAGATTGTTAATCACTATATAAATTCTTTCTTTTTATATGACAGCATTTACAGTTGTTATCAATATTCTTACCGGGTTTTTTTTTTTAGCAATTTTGTGAAATTAGATCCACAGAAGAAAATTTCGATGTCTACAGCCCTGGTCGTCGGAGAGTCAATGAAGTTTTGAAAAATTATCCAGCCTTTTCGGAAACTTTCCGGTGTCCCAATGGAAAGCCGATGAACGCGCATAAGTGTGATATTTTGTGGCAGTAGTATGTATTTTTTTAAAAAAAAACACGAACTTAATTATTTAAAAAACATATGTAAATGTTTGTATAATTTTCATTAATCTTTTATTTTCCTATTGTTTTTACTGTAATATTTGTCTCATTTCAAAATGTGAGTAATATTTAATTAAAAATTTTCGTTTTTTGTGTCAAGTCACTTTATTTTTATTCTTATTTTATTAATTAATTTTTGTTTGTTTGTCTTTTTTTGCATTCACACTTTTAGAAGAAATGCTTATTTATCATAAAATATAAAATACAGCAAATTCAGTTTACTACAGAAGGGATTATATTTTTTTTCTTTCAAATACAATTGTAATTAATTTATAAGTTAACTCAAATCAAAATTAATAACACTTGATGAAACTATAGATCTGGAAAAAAATGTATGCTATTTTTTTTATATTAAACTGAAAAAATATCCAAAATAATGGTATAAAGATGTACATAAAAAAAAAAAGAAGTTCAGAATAACTTAACACAGAACTTCTTTAAGAATCGTGCATAATAAAGAAAAGCAAATCAAAATAAACTAGTAGAATTCAATATGAAACGTAGGTAGAAATGGAAAAGTATTCAGAATAAGTTCATTAAATCGGACACAGCTTTATAAAACTGAAAATTTTGAAACATTAGGCTTATCAATCGAGCCAAACACAATTATTTTAAATGTATTATTGCAAACTCTTAATAATTTAAACTTAAAATACTTAACAGCAATCTTTCGTAAACAATAATCTGGTCTTCAAAATATTTTTTTATTAAAAATTCAAACTCTTATATAATAGCTATGCTACTATCTCAAAAGTAAAATAAGACATGTCACAAAAAAGCATAATTTGAATAATAATAAAGTCAAATAAAAATATCAAAAAGAATATTCTTCGTTCATAATGGTTTTCATAATATTAAACAAATAAGTACAAAAGTAAATCCACAAGAATCTATTACGAATTTAAGTTCATAAGTAATCAAATGAAATTCGAGACGATTCGGTAGGCGTTTTATCGATGTGTAGCAGCTGTAACAGAGTATGTCTTAGAACCGTCCGATGACTTTCGTTTTTAATTCGTTCAGAAACGAAAAGAAAAAACACGATTACTTTTAAAAACAAGAACTCGCACTGATTAAAATGGAAGTTTTTGAAATTAAGAAATCTGGCTTACAAAGGTAAATACTGTTCTTATTATGAGTGATTTTAAAAATTTGAATATGCATTGGTATCAGTTTTAGTAACAGAAGCCTATTAGTTTATTTCATATGATTTCTTTTCTTCCATTTATGATTTTCTAAGCTTGACTCATGCATTTATCTTATTTCTCGGCAATATTTTCGACTAAAAAAGTTTATAAATAAAAAAATAATAAATTTCAGTTTCATCGTAATTTATCTCTGAAAGTTAATATTATACGCCGTCTGAATAATTTTATTTATTGACTCAAAATAAGTGAAATATTCATAAAGAGTGAAAATCTATCTATTGTTACAAAAATAATTATTTTGAATATTTCTGAACTTATAAAAGGTTAATCTTATTGGAATTTTACAAATTTTGAAATTTAATAAATTCCATTTAATGTATTCTATTTCCATAGAGGAAAATTTAATATATTCTATTTCGATAGATTGTGTCAAGAAGTAATAATTTCAGCTGGGATTTTTTTTCAAAAAGCAGACTACCTTAAAATATATTCCATTTTATTTAAAATAAATATGGAATTCAGAAAAATTGAGTCACCATTCCGAGTCATCCATATGCTTACTTTCCATCAATAAGAATAGCTTTAAAAATAAAAGAAAAACATTGCATATTTCGTTTATTTTATTTGTTTGTGTTGCTATGAAATGCTTAACACATCTACAATGTACAGACGTAGACAGACTTGGATAAATGAGCTTGAGAGAACGAGTTTCGTAAATGATCTGCATTTAAATGGGATCAATTGACTGCATCCTGTGTTTTGTGTTTTAAGTCTTTCTTTTGAAAATCATTCCCATGGAAAAGAATTCCGTTTCAAATAGTTAATCGACAAACGAGAACCGAATTCCTTCACGTTTATTCTTTTGCTTTTCGTCAGACAAACGATTCTCTGTATAACGAATTTTTTTCGATCATAAACTTAATTTCAAATTTTATTAATTTTGATACCATAAAAAAATGAAAATTAAAATACATGTAATTTTAGAGAATTTAATAAGTAACTTGAACTTTATGGAAGAAATTCAATGGAAAATAGAATAAATTCAATTTTTCTATGTGAGAGGAATTATTTCTCGTCCGATTATATAGTATTTTGTTAATGCAAATGTGTTTACATGTTCTAATATTTGTTACAAAGCATAGATGTATGTGCTCCTCGATAATAAATATTTACCTATATATATATATATATATTATATATATGTGTGTGTGTGTGTGTAATTATGCTAATATGTGATTAAAACATAATTTTAAATTATATAAAATCATACTGAATTATAATTATATCTATTGAAAACCAAAATTAAAATAAAATTATTTGAAATAAGAAATTAAAAATATTATGGAAATAATTAGTTAAAAATAAAAACAACAGAAATCATTAAGTTAAAAATATAATCATAAATAAAAACTTGCAAAAAAATGTAATGCAAAAAAAATCTATAAATTTACTTTAGTATAAAATACATTCAAACAAAACTAAAATCAGTAATTAAAAATTACTACCATACTTATATATTAGAAATGTAATTTTATTAAGAATTCAAGTTTTATAAAGCTCTAAATGAACGATATACAGGGTGAGGCAAAAAGATGTTAACACTTATGTTCACACACTTTTAATTCACGCTCGTCTTCGCTGGAATTCCTTCCCAAACGGCTGAGAGGGTTGTACAAACAACAATGAAAAGACTCCATAACTGCATCGAGAGGCATGGAAGCCAAATTGAAACCCTGCAACCAAATCCCTGCCTTTACAGCTTTATAATTAATAGTGATTAAACACCCATTTAACGTTAACGTCTTTTTACCTCAACTTGCCTTAAATAATATATTCACACGTATTTATATGAATTTGAACTTAATGGAAATTAAAAATTCTTGATTAAAAATGTTTAATTAGTGCAAAAATGAATGAAATGAGCAATACAGTTTTGTACTTGCGGCAGTTTAATGAAAATAATACAATACACGGGTTTGTTTGGAAGTCGGTGAATTGCAAATATTTTTTTCTACGTGGATATTAAAATCACAGATTATCTTAAATACTTCCCTATCATCAACAGATATCATGAATTTTTTTTAATTATTGGCATCTGTATGGTTATTTTAATATTTTATCTGTGTAATATTTTAATAATATTTGTACATTTTTTTAGTTTTTAATATATGTATAGTATTTTAAGGTATCTGTATAATTTTTATGTTCCACTTTTCGTCTGGCTCTTTGTCTTCCTCTGTACTTTCTAAACTATTTTTGTTAAAGCTTATATCATCAACTACAGTTGAAATAAAAGATTTTATGTCATCAACACTGGTGTTGTCAATGCATACGTTTTCATCGAATTCTAGGTATCCTTGCATTTAAGCTCTGCTACTGATTTTGACAAGTTCAAATAATTCATTTTCATCAATGGTATTTTCACTGAGGGCACTTAAAACTGGAATTTCAAAGCCGACTTTCCTAAAAACCCTACTTCCCATTCCCATAGTTCCTTGTCGTGGATGGCCTTACAACTTCCTAACTCCGTTTCATCCCCACTGTTGAGAACTGTAGCAAGAAAAACTGCATCCTGAATTTTATGGATGGGGAATATCATTTTGATTGCAACTCAACTTGCTTTTGCCCAATGTGTTTGTTCTCTTTTTCCTTACTGAAAAACAGTTTTCAAAAGAGAAGGCTAAACTTTTCATTTTATTGTTTCTATCAAAACAATAAAATGAAATACAAATTAAAACTATCTTTCACTGAGCATAAACTTACCTCTGAAAACTCAAAATATTACTAATATAGAGTATTCTATTTTTATATTTTTATTTATATCTCTACCTCTATTATATTTTAGAAACTTTTTTTTCAGTGTTCCTACAATTTAATAAGTAAATACTATATATATACGAGGTGTGACTATTACATA
Source organism: Nephila pilipes (assembly GCA_019974015.1). Classification (NCBI taxonomy): domain Eukaryota; kingdom Metazoa; phylum Arthropoda; class Arachnida; order Araneae; family Nephilidae; genus Nephila; species Nephila pilipes. The sequence continues at coordinate 16,399 of BMAW01099132.1, read as the reverse complement.
ATGAGATTGACTCTGCTACAGAAGTATGCATGTGTCAAACACTAGCGATCGGCAGCTGTTTAGCATCAAACCTTCTCTTTCGAATGCAGTGCCTCTCGTTTCTGTAAACACAAACCCGTATACCCACAGCCTTCATCCGGATTAGATTTTTTTTTTTTTTTGTTTCCTTGAAACTTAAAAAAACCGCTACTGAAACTTTAGCGCGTGCGCGTATTTTTAAGGAAACCAGGATATCTGTGGAATTTTGGAACATTAAATCTGAGATTCCTTGTTTTTGTGATGTACATCATTGAAAATTATTAGTAGAGCTTAGATTTTTTGTGTGTACCTTATAATGATATTTCAATCTTTCTATCGAACTATAAAAGTAATTTTTTTTGTCATAAAGATTTTTTTCCCTGTTTCATTTGAATATGGATATGTTTTGCGAGATATATTTTATTTGAGTACCATTTTAAAGAAAACTATCACACAATAAGGTGTTCCATATTTTTTATGCTTCTATATAAGGTACTTATGCATATAATGAACCAATTTTTTTTTCTCTGATTAATACCTAATTTTTAAGAAATAAATTTGTATATGAAAAAGGATAAAAAAAAAAAAAAATTAAATTTCCAAAATTACGAAGTTCTATCATTTTTTCAAAGAAAATATACAGTAACATCATCAAAAAAGTAGATTCACTATATTTTGTGTTTAGTTTTCTATACGATGAGTAAAATATTTTGTATAATTGTGGAATATTATTTTTAAAAATGGTACCTAAATGCAAATATATCTCGCTAAACATGTCCATATTTAAATGAGAAAAAAAACATTGTTTATGACGAAAAAATTAATTTTATAGTCCGATAGAAAGATTGAAATATCATTATGAGGTACATGCAAAAATCCAAGCTCTACTAATAATTTGCAAAGAGATATATCACAAAAACAAGGAGTCTTAAATTTAATGTTCCAGAATTCCGCGGATGCCCTGGTTCCCTTAAGTGGTATAAGCGTTTTCAAGATGGCCGACAAAACATTGAAGACGTCAAAAACGGATGGCAAAATCGATAAAAATCAGTGATCTGGTTCGATCTGATCGTCGGTGAAGTATTCGTGCGATTGCTGAGACAGTATGAAATGACAAAGAATACGTAGGATAAGTTTTTCCACCAAGACAATACACTGACAATACCACTTTGTCTATCAAGAGGTTTCTAACCAAGCACAGAAACGCAGTGTTAGACCATCCGCCTTATTTGCCGGATCTTCAGCCATATGTGTTCTACCTGTTTCCTTAGGTAAAATCTGCATTAAAGTAACAAGATTCGAGTCCGTTGAAGCCGTGAAAGAGAAATCGGCATGCGTCCTGCTGGAGCTAACAAAAAACTTCCAACACTGTTTCCAGCAATGGAAGAATCCCATGGAGCGTCGTAAGAATAGATGAGGGGTGATAATAAGTAAATATTTATGAGATGGAAACTAAAATGTTAAACAGCGCTGGTCTTGTTATTTAATAGCCATACCTAGTTTATAACATTTTTCATAATGTTATACGTTTTCTGGAGAGAAAAAAATATAGATCCAAATTTGTATTTGTGAAAAATGTCTAACATATTATATTGGCACATCATAATACAAATACATTATGCTAAATAGCACTCTGTTTAGTATTTGATTAATCTTCTTAAGTGTAGGCAGATGAACGACATAGATTTAAATAAAAAAATATATTTTCACATGTTAAAACAATTGAAGACACAACGAAACCAGTTGCGAGGAAGATTAATGCTCCAGATATGTCGCTAACTGACAAAACCATCGAGTCATCAATTTCTTGAAAAATAGTCTTTGACCGGGAAATCCAAATCCTCAGCCATTCTTCTTTCTCTAATTTTGCATATAATCCTGCAGCTCTCAATCTAGATATTACGGTATTCAACGTAGACTTGCAGCAAAAATCTTTCCTAAGAGCTATGGCAAAATTAAGTGAAATTAGAATGTCTTTTGACATTGCATAAGATTCGAAATCCAGTTTACCAAGCAGCAGTTTCAGTTTGAATTCATTGTCAATGACAGCACCCCGTATTTTAGAATTTGTTAAACACTCCAATTTATTGAAATTATAATACCATTTATTATCATCGATAATTTTTCCTAGAAATCTCAAATGTTCTTGTCTAGATGTTTGTAAGATTGACAAAATAGACGACCCTTTTAATGAGAAACATCTATATGTTCCTTTTCTCACAGCTTGCGACAACTCAGCAAAATTTTTGAGAGGTTCTTTTTGTAAAGGAATAGTTATAAATGACAATAAAGCAGAAGAATAACACATTGATATAATCAAAGCAAAAAACCACCACAAGTTAAAGGCCAATCTACTTCTTACAGATCTGATTCCAACAGTCAAAGGCTGCTTTGAGAAACTACCAAGTAGTTCTAAAAAGAGTTTCTGGTGGGAAATTTTTAATTTAAGAAAACAAATTAATGTTATCGGCGCCACTGCTAGAACAACAGCAATACTGATCCAACTGATAATGTCAAATGGATATAGAAGAGACCAAGTTGGTGGCAGAATTCCTGGCTTCCTCACAATAAAAGTTACGTCCTGAAGAGTATAAGGTTCGCTGAAATCTACAGCTTTAACTCTGTCTTCGGTAATCGAGAGAAGATTCAAAGCTATATCAACTTCTTTTCTTTGAACCATGCCTATAAGACCAGACCAACTTCCATTTTCATGCAATGTTCCGAATTCTCCATCATAAGGTGACTTTAGATGGTATTTAAATTTTAATATTTTGGAAAGCAAGTCCATAAATCTTGCTTCGATTCCACCTAAATGGAATGTTCCATTTTCGACTCGAGTTTCAAACACGTTTTCATTTGGGATGATGCCAATAATTACAGTTGAAGGAAAATACATGGTAGTTCTCTTCCTGGTTTCTCTACCCTTTTAAAAATGTAATTGCAAATGCATTGTAAAAGTAATTAAATTTTAGAGTAACTTCCTTCACTAAGCGTAGAGATTTCCTTAACTTTTGAAATATCTACGTGAAACACATTTCCCTTTTAGAGAATGATGTTACAATTTTATATATTCTACAGTTTGTTCAAAACAAAAAAATATATGTTTATAATAGCGATGAAATAACGATCTTATTATATGATGATATATCTACAGTTTTATTAAATTTCGAAAGAGTAATTTTCTTTTTCATTCAGCATTTTCAATGTATTTACCAGTAAAGTTATTTTTATTCCTTTTCATGTGACTGTATAATAAGTAACAACTCTTCTTTTTCGGTTTGCTTTTAGTCACTATAGCAACAATTTAATTCATATTGATTGATATGAAAGTTCTTAATAGAGATTTATCAATACGTTTTTCATACCTTATTTGCATTTTTTCATACATTTTTTTCAATGTGCATACGATAAATAAAAAATTAGTTGAAAGAAGAGATATAGATTGCTAATATCATTTAGCGCATAACGTACTAACTCTTCGAAAACTAAGAGATTTTTTTTTTCATTTCACAATCAGATATCAAAAGAAGACAATTTAAAAAATAACATATACATAAATAAGATTTATAATATTGAAATGTTTGATATTTGTTTGAATAATAAAATATTATTTTGAAAAATAATTCATCAAATGTGATTTACTGCTTGAAAAAGAAAACATACGGGCTGAAAAATATTTTACTCAATTATTGACAATACAAATATCAAACCCTTGAAATGGATTCGTTAAATATGTAAGAAATTTCAAGAAATATTTAAAATGTTATTGGATAACTTAAAATTACAAATAATAATGAAAAATTGTTAATCGTTTCCCCTTAGAACTTTATAAGCCTTTTGATTGATTTAAAAAAATACAAGAAGTAAGTTTACTTTCTCATGACTTTAATTAATATCAAAATATAAAACTCAAATAATTTTTCGTATCCCTAATGAATAAAAATCACACACACACACACGTGATCACGATTGACTAACATAATTATTTTACTTGGAACATTATTTGTCACATCACAGCGTTGATTTACTATATCACATTTCTGAAACTTCAGCGGTTGTTTTTCAAGAAGTTAACCAGAAATTGATTTTCTTTACTTGAAGTAACAGGTTGCTTAAAATTTTTTGCTTCTATCATATTTAATTTTGATTTCAAATTGACGCATGATGAGTGATTGACAGTTTCAAGAATGTTGGGATAAGGCGGGAAAAAATAATAATTTTGGTCCAGAAATATTCTTTTCTGAGAATTATTTGATTATTAGTTTTGAAAACTTTTATTTTACACTATTGTTGTGTCATTAATTAATCAGAGAGTCAATTTCTTCTTTCAAAGAGGATTCTCCTAAACCTTTACATAGTGCCCTACAATATATTTCCAACAATCAGCGTGAAATATTTTTTTTTATGTTGAGAAACATTAATAGGTCAATTTTATTTGTATTTTATATTCTTGAGAAAAATTTAGTGAGATATGTATCGCTTAACAAATTTATTATAAATATTTTAGACATCCATCTTTTTAAATTAATGAGTCTCAACTAATGCGATGAGTAAACTAATTATTCTCCATGAAAATTTCAAAAATCTGCTGATCACACTGGATGTGATCAGAATAACTCCTATTTTACCTTTAATGTAACACAATAAATATGAATTTTTTTATCTCATCAACTTTCGAGGCTTACTGATATTTCTTACTTCATATTTAATTATGATTTTATTCTATTCTGTCGATTCTCCTTCAAGTGAACCAAAGTTCCTTGTAAGAAATTCTTTAAAAAAACAAGAAGAAAGCAGCTGAAGCTGCATTTTCTCTTGTAGTATATATTGACGTTCTCGGACGTAGTTATAAAGAGAGATTTGAAATTTTGAATTACATTATTTCTTAAATAAGAAAATATTACCAACTTTCATTGCGTCCGAGTACTTAACATAATCTTGAATTTACACTAAGGATAATCTTTAGTCTGGTTAATTATTTTGTAGCAATTCATGTATTTCTTACCATTTTCTGTGTAATTTTTTTTTTTTTCTTAAGCTCAAGCTTAATTTTTTTACCTCTCATACCGACAATTTTTTTTTTTTGAAATTATTTATAAATAAAAAATTATTTTAATTCTAAACGCATCAATGTAAGTCTAGCATCTTACAAACTCTGGAGCTACTCAAATGATTTAAGTTAAGGTCGGAATTCTAGAACTACTCAAGTGACAGTTGAAGACAGAACTTTAAAATTACCAAATGATCTAAATAAAGTCTGAATCGATATATGATGTCCGAAATTTTTTTAAAAAGTTTTCTGTATTGCAGAATTTAATCGTTTAATTATTGTTATCAGACAACTTCATTACTAGAACAGAATATGTTTGATAGGATGATCATATCTATAGTGAATAAATATGCGAAAAATGTTTTTTATTAATGAATTAAATTGGATTTTTTTTTCATCGCAGAAAATTTTTATTGCAAGAAGGAGGCTATTGATAATTTCTTTCTTTCTTCCATTGCTTTATAAAGGAAGAATATTATCTTTAATGTATATAAAAAATGTTTAAAATCAAATGGAATTTTTCAGACATATCTTTATTAGCCATCTCATTCTTTAAGATTAAAAGATCAAAATTTTTATCTCTAAAAAATCAAAAAAAAGAATTGATTCGATATTTTTATTGGAGCGATAAGATAAAATGAACCCTATATGATTGTTAATATCAAACGGTCTTTAATCAGTCTTCTCAGTTGACGGGATCACCCTGGAGCACCTGAGCGTTATGCTCTTAATCTCCATGTCAGGTATAGAGATTTAAGAAAGAGCTTTACTTCGGCTTTTCCTGCCCAGAACTGCGTTTGTGAATTTAATAAATTTAATGTTGTATAAAATTTGGAAAAGAAATTAATGAATTTCATTAAAAAAGCATTTAGTTGTGTAATAATATGATGAAAGGCTACTCAGAGGCTGGAAGCTTTCTGAGTGGCTGACCTGAGTTGATCAGATGGGAGTAGGGGTATAAATCTGACTTATCAGCCGACCAATGGGGAGGCTGCCATTCAGTGTGTGTATGTGGTTTACTCGAGGTAGGAGTTTCTAGCATAGCTAGAGACATCTGGTGGTTGAAAACATAAATAAATGAGTGAAAATTAAAGTGTTTTCATGAGGAGACTGGTGTTTGTTAGTTACAGGTTTAATAGAATGTTTTTTGGTCTTTTAATTTTTAAATCAGGATCATAGCTACAGATATTAAGGAGAGATTTGTTATCGATGGTCATGATATTATTAAAGAATTTAAGTGAAATTTTTTGAATGATTTGTTTGATTGTTGGGAAGTTAATAGAGGAGTATATGTCTGTGTTTCTCATGAACCATCTAGCGTTTACTATTTGTCTGATGATATTATTTTGAGCCTTTTCAAGTTTATTAATATGTGTTTTGGCAGCGAAACCCCAAATGGGACGGCTGTAAGTTAAGATAGGTCTGAGAATCAGAGTATAAATAAGCAACTTATTACGGATATTTAATTTTGAATTCCGAGCAATCAAGGGGTAAACAGAACACGCGCTGGCTCGAAATTTTTTAATACATTGTGTTATGTGTTGTTCGAAAGTGAGTTGTTTTTTATTAAGAATTACTCCAAGATATTTGGTGTGATTAGATCAGGTGATCTTGTGTGAATATAGTGTGACCACAGGTTTGGTGTTTTTTGTTTTGTTTGAAAAGCAAAACATTATCCATTCAACGATAAAAAAAAAATACATTGTAGAATTGTGCAGATTGTGTTTGCAAATATCTTGTATACAAATTTTCCTTCTCCCCCCCTTATGCTTCCTTCTCCCCCCCTATATGCCTTAAATTTTATAAAATAAGCAAACTCAAATAGATTATAAAAGTAATCGAAAATAAGATAAGAGATATTCAAAAGTGTTGATTTTCAGTTGGGTCTGCAACAATTACAAGGGATTTAATTAAAATTTAAAATTTAATAATTAGAATTTTTACTAAATTTAGTCCATATTTTAAGTAAATGAAAACCGTACTTTCAACATATTTATTAGTATATGATGAGCTATATTTATTAACTTATAATCTCCACCGATACTTATGATCTCTTCTCAAGATGATCCCCTCAAAACCGTGCTAAAGCCTTAATCAGAGAATGCTGTGTATATGTTAAGGACCAATGTTCAACGAAATTCTGCTAAATATTGTCCACAAATGAATAATTTGAAGTACTTAAGAAAATGAGTCAAATCACATTGCACTACGACAACGCTAGACCGCATTTAGCTTCTACAAATCGCCATAGAATCGCAGAATTTGGTTGAAAAATCCTTTCCCAACCATTATGCCCTCATAAATTGTATTAATAGTTTATAATCTGTTTTTTCTTCCTCCAAAATTCCAAACTGAGCAGTTGTCAACCAGGCACTCATCGAGTTTTTCGCTTCCAAAAATGGATTCACCCAGATTTTCTTTCTACCATTAAGGTATTGTACCTACATTAAAAGGTTTTTCCATTTTCACTATTTAAAAAATAGTATGGTAAGAGTTTACAGAGAAAATCGATAAACTATATACACACAGGTACAATAAACTATATTACGGTATTGAATTTTAGTAATTATGATAGGGAAAAAAAATATATATATATTTTGAGATAATGCTGGACCTTCAATTCTGTTAACAAATAATTTTATAAGTACAGGAAAGTCATTTCAAGCTAATACAACATGAAACATTTCGTTTAAAATGCCAACCATATTTCGTCGAGAAACAACAAACAAAAAATGAAAAATAATGAGAATGATTGCATTGACATTTTGCTTTCTTCATTTTTTCCCTCTCTTGCATTTTGCTTTCTTTACGGTAAAATATTTCAAACTGTTTGATAAAATCAATCTAATTTTGTTTATATAGTATCTCCAATGTATTGGTCAGTTGTAATAAACGTCAATTTCTCGAAGCACGCGATGTAGTATGAAACGTATTTAAAATGTCTGGTCGAAAGAAAATAAGAAATTTTTTGAGAAACAATCTCTCTCCTTTGAAGCAACATATAAATAACACTTTTAGTTTAATTTCAATAATAGTTGTGAAAACTTGGCCAAAAAATACTTTTCATATTTTAGCTAAAAGATGTAATCTAATCTAAATTCCTATTTACAGCTTTGAATTTAAAGGGATCAAGGTGAAATTATCTTCCAAATAAACATCTATTTCAATCCGTATATAATTTTTCTTCAAGTCACTTAGCTTCATCATTACGCCAAAATATTCAATAGCTTTTTAATTACTCTCTCAATAGTTTTTTATATACATTATTCAGATATTTATAGTTCTAGTTTACAAGCTAGTTAGACTTAATTAAACTTTAAATTTTACAAACATATTTGAGCATTTTCCCATGCATATTGTTTAATTATTTTACCAATAAAGTCGTTTGAATGTCTTGCATAATTTTTAGCTAGTAATTTATTTATAAGAAATAACACTTAAGATACTTTATTTAATATAAGGCGACGTTATTCGTTTCATTATTCACCTTATTTATGCATCCAAAAACTTATTTGATAGTAAATTAGAAATAAGATTGATTAGGTATACAACTTAATAATTTATTCAAGTAATGATGTAGCCTTTCATGCATTGTAAATCTTTGTAAAAATTACTACTCCCGAATTTGAAATAACATTTCGTATATATTTATCATGAAATAAAAATCATAGTTCTGATTAATAATTTTGTTCAACTCATTGTAAGAAAAATTTGTAATTAGAATTATCTTAGATACCTTAAGATTATTGCAATTTAAGATACTTTTCTTATATAAGATTACAAAATTATTAAACGAAAGAGAGAAAGAATTGATCATTATTAATCGTTTATATGCTATTTAAATTAGGTTTGCAAAAAAGCCCAATCATATTATTTATTACGAATGAGTAATATCTTAAGAAGTATGATACATGATTCCATTATAATAAAGTAATTATAACATTCATATTTATATAATAGTTATTTATTTGTCCAGTCTCAATATTTATACCTTTCTAGTTCAACACACATTCAACTTGGGATAAAACTATGGAAATCAGTTGTTATCATTTTAGATAGTAAATTATCATAAATGCTTTTCTTCTTGGTTGCTTTTCTTCTACACAAACTAACTGAAATCCCGGAATCCAAATATATACTTCAATATATAAATAATATCTCGGAATCTTAACTTCTTCTTTCCAGAACCACATTCGAGTTCCCAAATAACTTTTCGCTATCAAAATAATAGAAACTAGATTAATCCAAGCCTTCTTTCCACGATCATAAATTTTCGAAATGATTTTGAAGGTAAATATACATTGAATATTCCATGCTTTTTAAAAGAATTGAAACCCCGAATAATTGAATAATTTCTCGATCACACAAAACAAAATAAATCAATCTACATTGGGAGAGCTAAGAGTTTTACTTTACTCTAACCTCATTTTTGAAGAAATATTTAAACCTGGGCCACAACACGAATATTATTCTGTACATACATTGTTTTTCCATTTCATTTGCAACTTCTCAAGTTACACGATATTTCAGAGAAGCATCGCGTGACCGACAATCAATATCACCTATTGTGAGTACTTAACACTTATTTTAAAGTATAATAATTACATAGAATAAAAATAACATAGAATAAAAATAACATATAATAAAAATAATATAGAATAAAAATAACATAGAATAAAAATAGCAATTAATAAAATTAAAAATTTAACAATTGGCATTTATTTTTAAAAAGAATAATGATGGCGATTTTGTGCGTTGTAATTAGAAGTGACAGAGAAATTTTTTTATATAAGAAATTATAATTTTTCACCCACACTGCTTTCTATTTATTTTCAATTCTATACACATTTGAACTTCATGATATAAATGTATACTGTTTATCTGTCTCAATTCCAGGCAACCTTCAACTGGACCTACACCAGGAGGCAGTAAAGTTCCTTACCTTATAATGATAGTAATATTAATTCTTGTGACAAGCGCATCGCTTGTGCTTCTTCACATATTTGTTGGATGTAAGTTGTCTAAGGTATTCCGCAATTATTTATTTCGATTTCCTTTTATTTTTTAATATCTTAACCAAACTAATATCAGGAACATATAGAGTTTTTCAATGTCTTTTAAAGTACTTTTATAATTCATAAGTGATAGCGATATTTCTTAAAAATTGATTGATAAAAAATACTAGTTTCAAACGTACATATCATTTGAAAAGTTTTTAATACTAAGACAAAAAAAAAATTTAAAAAGAGAAATCTGCTAGTTTTCTAATTCATAAATTTGAATTTTTAATTATAATAAACGCAATAATAACCCTTTCTCTATTTCTTTTATTTATCATTCACAAGTTTCAAGAATAAAATGTATTTTTAATATATATAAATTAAATGACACTAAAATGTATGTATTTTGTTTATCACTTCTTAGTTAAAAATGTAGTAGTTAAAATTGATGAAATTTAAAAATAAAATAAAACCTCTCTCTCTCTCTCTCTAAATGAAAAAGTGCACCTGACTTAAAAGTCAGGGTTTTAATGAATACTTACATTTCAAAATAAGTGTTTTGAACTTTATTTATACTTATAATGTTTGTATGATATATAAATTACATTCATTTTATATTTTACGTTATATGTTTCATTTAATATTAGAGCTATATAATAATATTTTAAATTCAAATTTTGATATTATTGATGAATTATATATATTTGATTGGTTCCAATGCATTAAATGAATTCTTTTCCAGATAGAAATTTGATGGAAAGTACTGCCTTACTTCAAAAAAGTAATGCTGGTAATCATTTCCATATATTTTTTAATTGAAAATGTTAAAACTTTTTAAACATTTCAAAATATTTGTTCTCTTTATATATCCAAATATTTCAATCGTCATAACATAACTAATTTATTTTTAATTTTAAAATAAAAATATTTTGAGAGAATTTATTTGATAAAATCTTCTTCTAATGTTTTCTTGTTCAGTTTTTACGTATTTAAATGTTACAATTCTATTCTTTCTTGTTTTAGAAAATCTACGTAATAATGACTGTAACAGAAAATTATGTGACTCCAAAAGCTGTTTACAGATGGGTAATTTATCATTCTTTTTGTTACTTCCAAATAACTATATTTTTTACACGAATAAATGATAAAAATATCAAGCATTAATACTATAGTATATGTGTTATGAATTATTTCATTAAAATCTGAACAAAAAGAGAAGAAAGTGTTGTCTTAGAAAAAGTTTATAAAGTTATACTCAGGAAAAATTTCATTAAGCATAGCCCCGCCACTCAGTTAATTCAAACTATTTTTTATTCTAGATATGTGTAAGGTATAATGTACTGCTTTAAGCTTTACTATGAAAAATTAAATGCATTATTTCATACATTGAAGTGTTAAATGTCATTGAATACCAATCTGCAAATATCCGGTTGGCAGTAGCATCGCTTAAGAATTGTATAAATAGGTAATGTATTGTCAGGACTTTCATTTGTACTCAAGTAATTCATGTGATAAGTTTCTGATGGTATTATGGTCACTCGAGTGAAATTAAAAAACTTTGAATGCGGAATGTTAGTTTGAGCTAGATGCATGAAATATCCCATTTCGGAAATTATTAGAAAAATCAACATTCTTCAATCCTTAGTGTCAAATGCGTGACGAGTATATATAATTTTCGGTATAGGAAGTACGATAAGTGTCCTTGAAGACATAGCAATGAAATTTGGAGTTTGGGGGATATTGCAGCAAAAGATGAACACAAAAGGCTTTACGAATAAAGCACCATCGGCTGCAGGCCCTCTGCTGGGCTCGTGAATATATCAGTTATAGCCTAGATGACTGAAAAAATGTTGCTTGATCAGTTGAATCGCGGTTCCAGTTGGTAAAAGCAGATTGTAGTTTTCAAGTGTGGAGCAGATCCTATGAGACCATAGACCCAAATTGTCAATAAGGCATCGTACAATCTTATGGCTGCTTCTTAATAGTACGGGCTATTTTCAAATAGGTCCTGGACTGGGTTCTCTGGTCAAACTGAATCAATAATTGAATGAAAATGGTTATTTTTAGCTACTTGGAAGCCATTTGCAGTCCTTTATGGACTTCATATACTCAAACAGCAATGAAATTTTTCAAGATTACAATGAACCATGTTACCGAGCAAAATCCTTCGCGATTGGCTTAAAGAACATTGAAGACAATTCCAGTGAATGATTTGGTCTCCTAGATGGTCAGACGAATCTTATCCAACATATATGAGACTTAATTGAATGATCACTTCATGCATAAAATTCTGCATTGGCAACATTTTTGGGATTCTGTGCGGCTATAGAGGCCGCTGGATGAATATTTCTGCTGAATATTTGAGTCAAAGCCACATCTAGTTTCTGCATTTCACCGGACAAAAGATGTCTCCACACAATATTAGGAATTTTCAATGACTTTTAGCTCGTATGTGAATTAACCTAAATTAAGTAAACAATGGGAAAAACTTAATTTAAAATGTTGAATACATCTACCCTCATATTGCACTTAACAGAGTTGTATTGGCTCAAGAAACTAAGCTCCCCCTCCAATTTTTGTACAAAAGGACACTTTATTTTTAATCTTTCGTTTAACCAAAGGGATTTCTATTTTCAGTGTTCTTCATGAAATTTCTCCTGGTAAAATTTTTTTTTTAAACCCTATATATATATAAGCAATTAATTTTACTATATTTCATCTCTCTCAAAGGTAAATATGTACTTCAACTTATACTTTAATGCACGAGATATCACTCTTTCATTTTTTCTTATTTATGTTAGCCTCAAGAACATTACAACTGATGAACTCCGGAGCTGACCCATGCACTGATTTTTATGAATATTCCTGTGGTGGATATGCCAAGTCACAAAGTGTTCCATACGGACATAATACTTACACTCCTGGAAAGGAAACTCAGCGCGAGATTTTACTAAACATCAAAAGTAATCAACTTTTGCAACATTCAACCTTAAATAATTTCACAGTTTTTAACTTAATAAATTAAGTAATTTAGTTTTCCGAAATAATTATCAAATCGCATCATGAATACATTTATGATTAGAGAAATCAACGATTCGGAACAAGGAGAACAAAAATATCTAAATTGTTTGTATAAATTAGATTGATTTTATTTATAGAATAATGAATAATTTTGAGCAACAAAATAATATGAAGCTTTTAATGGCTAAAAAATACTGTATTTTATTCTGTTTTTAAACTTTTCTTTTTGTTACTTTTATTGTAAATATTATTGTTATTTCTAATCCCTCTGGTCTAGCGGGAAATATGGGCAAGCGGACAGCTTCTTTTGGTGCAAAAATTTATAGTACCTGAGGCTAGAAATCTGACGGCTTTTGACTGTCGTATATTTTTCAGTCACGGCCAGATCACAAAGACTACTTTGAGCTGGAACCCTTCTCTTATCATTCACGCAAGGCAACTGGAGGACTTAAAATTCCAACGGTTTTAACGTGACCCTCGATACGATGAGTCTTTTGTAAAACGACGGTACGAATCCGCTGCTCAACTTGATACCTTGACCACTCGGCTACTCTAGCCATTTTATTGTAAATGCCACACGTAATTCCCCATTTTGAATTACCTTCTAATATACTTAATTGTAACTTAACTAACACCATTTGAAATTTAAATACATTAAGCATTCTTTAATCCGGCATTCGATGATTCCGCTCAATCTATAATCCGGCACCGATTGGGTAGTTTGTTTTCGTGTTTTTTTTGTGTGTGGATTAGGGTGTTTATTGCACTTGACCGCCAAGTCACCAACAGTGGTGATCGCATATTTAACAGGTGTTCAGCCTGTCAGTTTTCATTTCAGTTCTGTGTTCCTTGTTTTTCAGCGGGTTATATAACATGTTTCCACAATATTGCATCTGTGTATAGTATAAATATTCTCGAAGCCCAACAGGCGTCCTTCAAATGCTAATACTAATAAGTTTTGCAATGTACAGCAAAATTGCATTATTTTTTGTGCTGTTTTTATCAATACAAAAATATTAAATTAATTCTAAATGTTTAAATTTAATTTCGTTTTTGCTAGGATAACGAAATATTTTATCGAATATTTATACCATCTACATAGGTTCAGAATGTAATTAAACACGTTAAATACATGTTTTGATCATTTAAATTTTTATCTAGTGATTTACCTTTGTTATTCCCATTAAAATTATATTGATTCTTTGTAATTCAGCATAGTTGTGGTCCCAAGCGTGCCGAATTAAAGAATACCTACCGTATTTCTACCCCTTTTCTACGACCGAATTTTACTAATTAATGTAAGTTTATAGAAAATAATGAGTGCAATAAAATAAATATGGTTTGTTTGAGTTATTAACAGCTTTTCCATTAGTAAAATCGATTATCATACTTTTTCTGGGAGTCATGTTGTCCAGAATACCTTGATAGCTTTATTTTCAACAAGCATTAATTCAATTACTTTCAGCTGTCAATTGCAACTGAAAACCCGCAATATTTGGTATTGCAATTCAGAACATTTTGTTCTAATTTGGATATTCTCATTTAAACCATGGATGTCTATTTCCTTTAACATAACAGTGGAAGCACATCAGACACATAATTTTTTAACTCTCATGGTAAATCAATCAAATAGTGCATATAAATTATAATTCAATCAAAACAACAAGAATCAATTAAGAAATCAATATTAGAACCAAAGGAGAGTAATTAATGATAAATGATCAAACTGTTAAAATTAGCTCAATTTTAGGAATACGAATAAATATACTGTCATAAAAAAAACTTAAGATACACTAACAAACATTAAAGAATTTCATCAAAGAATTTTTCATAGTTATAATGAAATTATTGAACGAGCGGAAAATAAAGTCCTAAGATCTAATAGTATTTTAAAACATGGGTCATGGATTTCTAATTGATAACCATTTTTAAATTCATATTAAGCATATTTTTATTAAAGATACTTAATAGAAAATAAGTAAAAATTAAATTATGTGAACTAATATTTACATAAATTGATTTTTTAAATGAAGTATTTATGTTGTATTGATTTAATTGAATATTTATATTTTTATTAATTTAACTAAATATTTACATTAATGATTAGATTAAATATTAATATATAACTTATTTTCTTTTAGAAATTATGGAAAACCCTTCAGAAACAAATGAAACAGTAACTACTCGAAAATTAAAACAACTGTATCATTCTTGCACAAATTCAGGTAAGATTAATTTAGGTAAAAGAGTAATATTTCAATAAAGTTTGTTTTTCATTTCAAAGTTTATGATATTTCAGAATCTTATCAAAATTCGATGTTAGAAAATTTTGAAAAATTATAATCAACTTTAATAGTTATAAAGCTTAGCATTTAATTAATACTGCTAGGCCAACATCAGCAGCTATTTTTCAACAGAAAATAAAAAGACGAAGGTGTTGACAAGTAATTTGAATTGATTTTGAGAATAAACCATTTTATTCCACAGAAAACTAAACAAGTACATTAAGTTTTTTAAGTATTAGCTATAAATTTCAAATAAAAATTCATTTAATTATGAAACATATATATAAATATTTATTGAACTTACCTAATTTGTTTTGATATTAAAATCTGCTTCATCGTAAGGAGTAATCTTTAACAATTAGCGAAGAGTTTTTTAGAGCAAAATGTGCTATTTTTCTTCTGTTAAGTTGTAATGAATTTTTATAGTTCTTCATGAAGTATAATGGAAACATCGCGATTTCATGTTCAAGTCATTATACCATCATCAAAATTTTTTTGAATCGTAACAGTAAAACGATTAGAAATTGAATTAAGGGTTGATAAGAAATAAGAGTAATAATTTATCCTTTAAAAAATAAGGCCTTGTCTGCAGTTTTTTTTCTTTCTCCCCTCCCCCTTTCTTATGACCTTCTGGATTTCTCACTCTATTTTAGCTAGGGCTTTTATTTATGAATTTTCTTTTGAAAGAAATGTGTATTCAGTGGATGAAACAAAAGATTTATAATGATATCGATAAGTTATTATCAATGAAAGCATAATAATTACGAAGGACAAATTAAGTTAAATCTACGATGTTTGGAAATCTCTAAATACAACACAAAAACAATTTCTTCTGCACTGATTTGAGGAAAAAGATTTTTGTGCAAAATAACTCAAGAAAAAAAGAGAGTTGTGTTGAAGAAATTGCTAAAATGATATCTGATGTTATCATCACTCTGTAAAAGATTTATGTATTTCACATTTTAATACGGTTTACAAGACTCTCTGAAACTCAACCTTTTATTCAATTACATACACTGTCTTGT
>BMAW01099125.1:0-24161 GCA_019974015.1 Nephila pilipes | reverse complement strand
CCCCTCAATCCTGCAACGCCCTCTGCAATGACTGCGTCACGCATTCACTTTAGAATATGAACTCAAGGTGTTCGGAGCACTAAAACAATTATGCGCATTAACGGGAAAATCCCTCGGCGCATACTCGGCTCAATATCTCTTTGTTTTCTACTATGTATGTAAATTATAAATGTGTTGTCCTTGTAATAAAATAATTGTTTAGTGATCTGGGCCCTTTTCTTCTGTAACTACGAAAAGCAGTTATAATGGCACCCAACAAGAAAAATTATTTTAGTAATTTTGATATTTGTGCAATCCTGCACTCCTGTGTTTATGACCGTAGCCAACGGTACTGCTGTATTGAAGTAGTGTGTGCAGTCCTGCAACTCCTTGGTTCTGATTGCTGGTGAGATCTGGAGTTATATTAACAGAGCAACAGTTGCTCTTATTGAATTTTGGATACAGTGCAGCCCGCACTTGGTGTCTTCAGTTGCAGCCCGCACATCCATTGATAAGTATATTCTTTCCTAACTGAACATGTTTTAGATTCTTAACTTTAAAACGAATCTGTTGGTCATCCTGACCATGGTATTGTCTATGGAAAAGTAAAATTTCTCGTCTGAACATAACGAGAAACTTAGGTCATCCTGACCATTGTAGAATTTTAATCCAATGTTTCCAGTCTCTATTGTAGTAAAATGCTTATATTTTAAGTGTAAATGGAATTATATTTCAATATATTGTTTTTATGAATAATAATACAGTCATTGCATAATTATCTTAAGATACATCTTTTCTAGCTTGTATAAGAATATTGTAGGAATTTAGAAATTAGAGTGTTTGCATTTAATATTTTATTTATTTTGAAATCGCGTATTTAGAATTGTGTATATTTGTATAAATGTTTTAAAAATTTTGTATTCCAAAGTGTAAAACTGATTTCAGATGTTAATTTCGTAACGGAAGTAAATATGATTCATGTATGTAAGAATGCAACTGCGAATTTCGCTTCGCGCATGTGACCTTGAACTCAAATTATTTCAGCCTGTCAGCGTAAAGTTGATTTCTGTTTATATATATGTACTAGCTGATACCCGCCCGCTCCGCTGGGCAGACGATAATATTATATTTTGGAACCTATATGTAAAATATCAAGAACATTTTTCAATTTTTAAACGATAATTATAATCTGAATTTAAAATTTTAAGAAATTGATAGTCTGTAGTAATGGTTATCCACGACTTTCAAATATATGAGAAAAATATTTAATTGTTAATAATTTATCAATGAATGGGTAAGTTTTTGTCCTTGCCTCAAAAGATCATTGATTTCTTAACATTTAGGATGGCAAGTGAATGTAATAAATAAGTCGGGACGTTCAAAATGTCTTACTTATGTCATAGCGTCTTCAGTTCGTTCATGTGCGTAGCGAGATCCTCCAGTAAACGAAGACGGCAACACAACCATTTTACCTATTTCTGAAGACTGTGTATCTTTTTTTTGCCTTAGCGTCTTTTAAGTGGACATATTCCTCACTCCTAAGTTTTTTCTGATTATTACGTATCCAATCAAGCCTTTTAGTTTCTATTTTTGCATACATACCGACCAAAAACTGATTAAAAAGTTGACGAAAGAGCAGTAGATAATTGATTTCACCAACACTCTCCATCAACCTATAGCTGTAGAACTCAGAAACAGAGACAGTCTTATTGACAGGAGCCCTAGTATTGCTATCAAGTTTTGAAATATTTATACAATAACCATCTTCCCCACGAAAAAAACATCAAAGGGTACTGAAGAGCATCGTAAGCTCGATGCGTTTCATTAATTCGTACCAATTTACTGTCTCTGCTATATAGAATGATATCTCTTTTATCGAAATCCTGACCCCTAATAAGGATAGCTACTTCTTTAATTTGAGGAGCATTGAAACGACCTTTGTGCTCTCCAGATGGTTTTCATCGGCATTAATTATAACCTTGAACTCCTTTTGATCTTTAGGAACTGAATCAACAACAGCTTTGAAATTGCGAATATACCTGTTAAGTTCATGTAGCGCCTTTTGTAATTGGTTAACTAATTCTGGCTTAACACCTGGGAAAATACCACAACGAATGTTTCGTTTCGTCATCACAGAGAAAATATAACTGAAGAAAAGGTTGTTGAGGAGGCTCAGCCAAAAGGCTACCTATCCTGTGGTATACCTGCCCCTGGACTTTAAATGTTGGCATAAAATTTCCCTCCTTAAATTCTTTTGCTCCGAATGACGTCATCTGAAAACATCCATTATACTTACGAAATGTAGAAAGAAAATGTTCTGAAAGCTGATCCTTATGGCTAAGAAGACCATGCAAAGGTTCAGGGTAGGATCTAATAGCAGGAAGCTGGACTTGACCAACACTGCAGCACATTCCTGGAGATTCTTCTATCCATTTTAAAAGCACGGCACCTCGAACAGGGCAAACGTTTTCCGATACTGACAATTTTATCATTTGAATAGTCAATATCTATTTTATATTTAAAACCAGACAAATTTTTGGAAGTTCATGGCACTAATTTAACTTTTGATCTTTTTCATTGTATTTAATTACAGCTGCTTGATTCACATGGGAGTTATTAGAAAAGTATTTTCATACAGCTGCTCTATGTACTTCAGGATGGCTTTTAGTATATTTTGAAGCAACTTCTCTATGTACTTGAAGATGACTTTGAGTATATTTTGTAGCAGTTTGTCTTACTTGTTTATATCTAATTGAATTTGTGAATTTTTCTCTTTTTTTTACCTTTATTTAGTTGAAGAGATATTACATCATTAATAATTGATTCCCTTGAACTTGATAAATCAATGTTAGATATTGATTGAGTCTTTGAAAGTAACACAGACACATTTTCTTGAGGCTGAAACACTAAAGATGACTCATTTTCTTCATTTTGTTTCACATTATCATCACCAGGATTAACTTTACTTCTATTTGTTAATCCAACTATTTCAATATAAACGTCAAAATGACCACTATGACAGTTTCCCGTAAAACGTAATCTTTTCCCCCTGAATTGCTTCGCCAACAGCTATAAGGCAGTTACTTTGATGCACTTCGAACTGATAGGGAAATAGCTCTGCCGCCGCCATAATTTCGCAAATAGATCCATACGTGTTTGGTTTACACATATCGGTAAAGTATAAATCGTTAGTATTATAAGAGGCACCAGATAGCATTTGAGTGTAGCATTTAAACCGATCCCAGTTGTTAAACACGTGAGAAACAATAATATTTCTCATTTTATACGCCATCGATATGTCACCGAACACCAGCAAAGACAGAGACGAAAATAAACATGCTCCGTCGCCAAGAATCTTAAAAACTTGAAAAGGAGTAGGTATTCCATCTATCCAAATATATTTAACATCCATTACTAAAATTATAACTGAAAAGTAAATATGAAAAATCAATTTGTATTAACCTATGACATTGGGCTATTCGCGGTTTCTCTTCACTAACCTTGGGGAGTTTCAATTGAGATTGATTGCTTTCACTAAACAACCTTTGCCCAACCAAAAATGAAACGTGAAGAACGTTAATATGTAAAGCAGTTAGGAATGAAGTGAAGCGGTTGAATTAAGAATTATATAAACTCCATCTGAAGAAGCAGAGTATCAGAAGGAGGATCAGAGACGCAACTAGAAGACTGGTTCTCCAAATGGAAAATTGCCCTGAATCCATCTAAAACGGAGGCAGTCTTCTTTTCACACAGAACAAAAAATTCACGCCCGGACGTTTTTATCTACAATCACAAGATCACCTGGTCTCAACACACAAAATACTTAGGAGTTATCCTAGATAAAAGACTCACTTTTAATCAACATATGACACAAACAATTAAAAAATTCCGAGCATGCGCGTGTTCGGTCTACCCCCTAATCGCTCGGAATTCAAAATTAAGCATTAAAAACAAGTTGCCTATCTATGCTCTGATTCTCAGACCTATTCTCACCTACAGTTGTGCCGTTTGGGGTTTTGCTGCAAACACACACCTTAATAAACTTGAAAAAGCACAAAATAACATTATTAGACAAATTGTAAATGCTAGATGGTTCATGAGAAATACAGACATTTATAACTCAATTAACTTCCCAACAGTAAAAAAGTTCATACAAAAAACATCCTTTAACTTCTTTAATACTTACAAACATCTCAAACTATGATCCTGACCCAGCTATTAGAAGACCCAAAAATGTTTTACTCGATTCTTATTAAATTCACTCTAATTTCCCAAAATCTTTTAAAATAAAAATATTCCCATTCTGAATCACCCACCTCACACCGCCACACCAAGCCGACCAATCACAACTCTCATACAAACCAGGATATCTTCTCAATCTGAAACACACACTAACATATAAGCAGCAACCCCATTGGTAAACTGCTTTCACCCCCTCACCTTCACCTACCCTTTCTCCGAAAAGGAAAAAAAAGAAGAAAAAAAAAAAAGGTTAAATCCAATGCTTTAAAAACTCTCTTTCATTTAATTTTTTTCATCCTTTTAAATTTTAAATCACTCTGATAAATTAATTTTACACTATAAAGCCATCCAAAATATCTTTTATGCAATTCTGGGCTGGAAAAAGCCAAAGTCAAGCATCCCAAACTGCTCTGATATGGAGATTTAGAGTCGTTGGCTCAGGAGCTCCAGTAAAGCCTGTCAACCTATAGGATCAGAGAGGCGTTATAGTGAGAGGAGGTGAAGTCTAAGTGCCGGAAGTACATATAATAGGAACATATAATAAGTACATATATAGGATATATAAGTACATATAAGAGGAAGGTGGAATTACAGACTAGTATTGAGGTGTCGAGTAAAGATTACTCGGAAAAGGATTCGGTCTAATATTTTCAGCAGTTGTTCCAGATGCGGAGTTGCAGTCGATAAAAGATATTGGTAAGAGTCTGTTAGATTATTATTGGCGGGTTGAACTAAGGTGTTAGAAAACTTAACCTGGAGAGCATAATTATTGGTGTCATAGTAAATATATACTAATAAATTGTGAAAGTTGTTTTGGTGGTTCTGTAATTATTTGTGTCGTAGTATTTAATATTTGAAATTAGTGATGGCACAAGAGGACGCCCGAGTCGGTCGGGTGTTACAAACCTACAATGAAATACTTTTCAAGTTAAAAAAAATAACCGAAATTAATTTTTTAAAATCAAATTATTTAAAAATTCAACTAAAAATACTAACAAAAAAATAAAATTGTTTAGCAAAAAGTCACCCGTATTACGTTATTTCTTTTAGCAAAGGGATAACTCTATTACGCTAACAGCATATCTGGAACTGCAATTGAATAAGACAGAATAGATCTTAAAAAATCATAGCATTAAAAATAATTCTGTATTACGAAAACGATAAAATATCCAGCCATTTTAAAAAATCAAAAACGTTTATTTCCTAGAAAACAAAAACTAAAAATTGTCAAAATACAGAAACAAAAATTTTGCATAATATTTACATTAGGTTACAATTAATGCGTACATCGAAATAAATATTTTGATAGCTACTTATTATTTTTATCAATGACATGAATAACATACTGTTATTATTTATTTGTTAAAAGCCAACTTCAATATCTTCGTAAGATTGCGTTTAGATTTTCAAATGTAATTTATCAATCATTATTAATAATAAAATACTTTTCTCATAAATTTAAGACTTGCGTCTAGGTTCCACAACAATAAAAAATTATCTTTTGCTCAGCAAAGGAGTCGAAAATCAGCTGGGGTTACCATAGTATAGCTTTTTAATATTCACAATGCAAGGTCATTGAAATGCTTCGGCTTGGCGGTGGAAGATATTTGGTGATAAATCTCTTAATGTAGGAATTTCGGGGCTCAACATTTACATTATATATGACAAACCTATAATACATCCTACTCAGCGGATTGTCTTGCGTATGCGCTAACCTATGAGAAGTCGCCATTTTAGTATTTTTCGAAATCCCACTAAGTTTTGAAGCTGATCTACACTTTAACCAACTGTGGGATTCCAAATTTATTTCTATCGCTAAATATGTACGTTTCCTATTTTCAACATGCACGAAATTTCGCATAAAGAGCCTCTTAGCCAAAATCTTGTCAATCCTCCATCAGCGTCTCAATATTAAATTATTTTGGTTTTTTCCATTTCGCACGCGCACATCTCGCTAAGTATACTTAATTGGTAGCAATACACAGTATACATATAAAAAAATATATTCTGTTTGGCGTCGGTCATATCATTTTTGGCGATAAAGTCGCCAAAAATGACACAACAGATGGATTAAAAAGATTAACGAATGAAAATTAATTTTGGATTAGAATTCCGTAAAATCCGTTCTAAGTGAGCGTCTACATCGCAAAATGAGTAACTATGCTAAATTTCAAGTCAATCGGTTGTATTGTCTTAGAGATATCGTGATAAGTCAGTCAGTGGTATTTCGCTTATATATATATAGATTAGGAGAAAATGCTTAGGTTGTAATTTATGAGTTTCTTTTCATTGAATACTGTTTTAAGTAACTGATGAAATTTATTAGGAATATTTAACATTCTGTGGTTTTCCAAAAAGACAGATTTATAGTTTATTTCTTATTCAGTTATTGAAAAGAAGTTGCTTTTAAGTAAATAATTGATGGTTTATGTTATTAATCTAAAAACATATTTATGCCTATTTCAGAGTATCTTATTTAAATTATTCTAGCATGAATTAGTTAGATTATTATTCAATTTTTTTTAAGAAAAGATATTAAATTGAGTCTAATTTGAAAAGTAATGAATAATAATAAAAGTAAAAGGTATAAGTTTTGCCGCCACAGGAACGGTTCTGAAAATTACCGGAAACGAAGTAGACATAATTTTATTTCAGAATGTTCGTTGTATATTCTTTTTAGTCTAAAATATAAATTCTGGTGAAGAGAAGATTCTTGATACTTTTATGTACTCAATGTTTAATTAAATATTTTCTTTTATTCTTTGAAGTGCACTTGGAAAAAGTTTTTTCTTCTCTTACTTTATTTGATAGTTAGGTAATTAATAAAACAAACAAAGAATTTTTCATATTTTATTTTGTTGTTTTTTTCCTGAAGCATATTATTCCACATATTCGTTATAGATCTGCAATTTATGTATATTGTATATTTTTTTTTTGTTTTATTAGTGTTTTTAGTGTGACATATAATGTAATTTTCCCCCATGTTATAATTGTTAGTATATTAATTTAATGTACATTGAATTTTTCGTGTATAAATTTTTATTTTACTACAGAATATTTCAGCATAGTGTATTAACTATAGTTTTGGCATAATAATTAGGTGTTAGAAATATTTTGAACTTTAAAACTTTTCACAAAAACAATTAAAATGTCTTACCTCGCAGGAGTTAAGAAAGAGGAATTACGATCTCTTTGTGAAGATCTCGGACTAACTATTACCTCTAAAATGTCTGTGTTAAACCTAAAAAACTTAATAATTAATGACACTACATATGATGAAGAGTTCACCCGTGAACATTTAAAAGGTATTATTCAACATCGTAAAAGTGATTATGAACAGAAACTTAGAGAGATCAAAAGCGAGAGGGCATTCGAACTCGAAAAAGTTACGACTGTCACAGCCACAACAATCAGCTACTACTCATGGGTTGGGTGAGGAGAAACCTACTCTTGACGTTCAAAAGTTACTCCCTAAATTTAAAGCACAAGATGATGACATTGGTCTCTTCTTGACTTTATTTGAACGACAACTTTCTTTCCTTAAAGTTCCCAAAGAAAATTTTGTCACTTATCTCATAAGTGCACTACCAAGTGATATCGCAAAATTGATTGCCAGAGAACCAGACACATTGTCTCAAGATTATGACCATATTAAAAGTATGTAACAAAAACGCTTTAAACTCAGTGCAGAGAAATCCAGGTTATTATTTTCTCAACATAGAAAAGCCGCCAACAGTACCTGGAAAGACTTTTACTTCGAAGTTCGAACATATCTAGAAGGATGGTTAACTGAACTACAGATAGAGACTTTCGAAAAACTTAAGGATCTGATCATCACAGATCAAATTAAAAAGAAATGTCCTCCAGATTACAGAAACCATTTCATCGATACATGGTCTGAAATCATTTCACCATGTGATCTAGTTGACAAACTGGATAGCTTTGACAACATGAAGGTGGGATTGCAGAAGAAGTCTCAACTTCTGGAAAATCGAAATAAAATTTGGGTTAAGTCAGCCTTATCGACTGCAGAACATGAAAACACCGTTTCATCCAGAAACCAGCAATTCTCTAGGAAGCCTTTTCCGAGAATAAATAATACAGGTTATGCTACAAAGCAGCAAGAAGATCGCCCTCCTGTAAAGTGTTATGGTTGGGGAACTTCTGGTTTCATCCGAGCAAAGTGTCCCAATTGCACAGCAGAGCCTAAGACTGAATCGTCCCGATTCGAATTTTTGGAAGCAAGTTCCTGTTTTGTTACTACAGCTTCGGTATCAACCGTATACTTGCGTATAAATGGAATTTTTGGAAAGGCTTGTGCGGATACTGGATCCAGTCACTCTATTGCTGGTGAAACTTTGTATACATTGCTGAAGGATGAAGGTGCTAAGTTCCGGAATGGAACAATGTGTATCTCACTTACTGATGGACAGCGACAGAAGATGTCCTCATCACTACAGTAACCCTTGAAATTGAAGGACGGAAGTTCGACCAAGAGCTTATCGCATTACCCAATGCAAAAGAAACAGAACTCTGCTAGGTATTGACTTTCTAAAGAAATCAGGAATCATGTTTGATTTAAGGAATCAACAATGGTTTTTTGCTGACATGCCTCAGAAGCAGTTTGCCTTTGGTGAACATGCCAATGACCAACATCCAGTTGACAACTTAGATGTCAATTTATGTACTCTTCGTGAAGAAGGTCGATGTTTAAATACTACGCAGAAAGAAAAACTAGTTGCAGTCTTAAAGAAGTACGCATCTGTCTTTGAACCAGGGGGAGAGCCTACTCCCTACATTGAACACCGAATCAATACAGGAGATAGTCCACCTGTCTCCGTACCTCCTTATAGAATGTCACCTGTGAAAAAAGAGCTCCTAAAGAAAGAACTTGATACACTATTAGAAAGATACATTATAGAAGAATGTGAATCACCATATGCAGCACCTGTTGTGCTCGTTCCCAAACCAGATGGAAAAATGCGCCTATGCATTGATTACAGAAAACTTAATGCAACGACAGTTTCTGATTCTTATCCTCTACTTCGAATGGACGATTTGCTTCATGCGCCGAAGCATACACCTTTCATGACGACAATTGATTTAAAATCGGGTTACCACCAAATCAGTGTATGTTCTTCAGACAGAGACAAAACAGCATTTGTCTGCCCATTTGGAATTTTCCGTTTCCGGCGAATGCCATTTGGACTGAAAACGGCTTCTGCCACATTTCAAAGATTAGTTGAAAAATTTCGCAGTGGTCTTAAAGACATGCACGTATTATCATACTTAGATGGCATAATTATCTTATCAGAAACATTTGAAAAACATCTTGATGACCTCAACACAGTCTTTGAAAGACTTTTGTTGTTTAAACTGCAAGCAAATCGCAGTAAATGCAACTTTGCTTGTGAAAAAGTAAAGTACCTCGGACAATATATCACTAGTTCCGGAGTCCAAGTAGATCCTGACAAAACAACTGCTATCAGAGATATACTTCCTCCGAAAAATGTTAAACAAGTGCAATCCTTCCTGCAAAGTTGTTCTTGGTATAGAAGATTCATCTCTAATTTCTCTGAGAAATCAAGACCATTGAGCAATCTCACTAAAAAGAAGGCTCCTTGGAAATGGGGATAAGAAGAGCAGAAAGCTTTTGACACGCTCAAACAGTGTCTGACAACTGCTCCTATTCTCAGACAAGTGGATGATACAAAACCCTTTGTCATACGAACTGATGCATCTAATTACGCAATCGGAGCAGTCCTGCTCCAGGGCTCAGGTGAAGAAGAACACACCATTGAATATGCAAGCTGTTTGCTTACTTCAGCGGAGCGAAATTATTCAACCACTGAACGAGAAGCACTCGCCGTAGTTTGGGCCCTCAATAAATTCAGAGGTTATGTTGAAGGATCTGAAGTCACAATTACTTCAGATCATCAACCCCTGAAATTGTTAATGGATTTGAAATCGCCTTCTGGACGGTTAGCCCGTTGGGCTTTGCAACTTCAAAGTTTCAACTTAAAGATTGAGTACATTCCTGGGAAAGCAAATGTGTTAGCTGACATGTTATCACGTCCTAGTTGTACTCACAAGAAGCCTAATTGTGAAATTTGTACGATAACTATCGATATCCCAGCTCGATCCTCGAAAGACATACGAAGTGAACAGATGAAAGATGATGAATTGAAGAAAATCATCGACACTTTTGAATCACCAGAAAAATTAACTGATTATTACAACTGGACTGATCGTGGCTATCTTATGAATCGTGGAGTGCTGTACAGATACTCTCCAGATTCTGAGAGTGAAGACGCTCAATTAGTTGTTCCTATACAGTAACGAGAACATATTCTTAAAGTCACCATGATGCTCCAACAGCTGGTCATTATGGTGCTGAAGGAACGTTCAACAGAATATCGAAAAGATATTATTGGACTGGCATGCGGAAATTCATCACAGTTACGTTAAAAACTGTCCGGAATGTAATAAATTCAAAGCTAGCAACCAGAAACCTGCTGGTCTTCTGCAAACTCCAGTTTCCTCCCAACGTTTTGAAACACTAGCTATTGATCTTTTTGGCCCCCTGCCGGAAAGTAAAGATGGTAAAAAGTGGATCTTTATAGTCGAAGATTACACTACAAAATGGGTGGAACTTTTTGCCCTGCCATCTGCAACTGCCAAAGAGTGTGCTACAACACTCCTTGAAGAAGTCCTTCTAAGATACGGAATCCCTCGTCGTATCATAAGTGATAATGGTACACAGTTTGTGTCAGCTGTAATGCAACAGCTTTGTTACCTTCTAAACATCAAACAATCTTTGATTCCTGTCTACCATCCACAAGCAAACCCCATGGAACGAAAGAACAGAGACCAAGCCTCGTCTTGCCATCCTGGCTTACGACAAGCAAAACTCTTCGTCAGAAAAGTTGCCATCAATTAGATTTGCCTTGAATGCAGCCAAATGCCAGACCACTGGTCAAACTGCAGCTTTTCTGCATTTTGGAAGAGAACTGCGGACGTCCGACGATGTCACGCATGATCTTCGTGCTGTCATCGAAAACGATAATTTCATTGCAGAAATTACTCCATACTTCAAGAAATTTTCCCACTTCTTTGCTGAAGCTAAAGATGTTGTTGAACAACAACAAGATAAAAGAAAGCATTATGCTGACAAAAGAAGACGTGAAGCAATTTTGTTTCATCCAGGTGATAAAGTCTATGTCACCTCACACCCCATGAGTAGTGCTGAAAAAGGAAAAACTTCCAAGTTCCTCCCACGCAGAGATGGACCTTATGTGGTTATGTCTCGAAGGTCTCCAACTACATATGAAATTTCCAGCTTGGAAAATCTAACTACACCTCTTGGAGTGTATCACACTTCTACCTTGAAAGCGTTTGAGCAAGGACGCTCCAATGCTTCAATTCTGCCACTAAGAAAGAGAGGTAGACCTAGGAAAACTGTGACTGCTGGTTCCTTGTCGGGACAACTGTGGAACCAGAGGGGGAGGATGTAACCAATGTATTTTCTCTCCCCTCAATCCTGCAACGCTCTCTGCAATAACTGCGTCACGCATTCAGTTTAGCATATGAACTCAAGGTGTTCGGAGCACTAAAACAATTATGCGCATTAACGGGGAAATCCCTCGGCGCATACGCGGCTCACTATCTCTTTGTTTCTACTATGTATGTAAATTATAAATGTGTTGTCCTTGTAATAAAATAATTGTTTAGTGATCTGGGCCCTTTTCTTCTGTAACTACGAAAAGTAGTTACAATGCTTTATATTTTAAGGTCATAGTAGATTAGCAGAAATTTAAAGAGATCTTTGGACTTTGTAAATAAATGTCTATTAATACATTAGCGAAATATATTGCATTCATTTAAAATATTTCACAGTAAAGAACAATTGTTTATTTAAAACAAATGTTCTCCACCCCTATTTTATATTCATTTAATTAAATCCAGCATTTAATGTACTTGCTATAGATAAATTCATTACTTATTAGCGTTGCATTTCGAAGTAACACGAGATTTATTGGCGACAAACCTCGTAATTTTGAATATCGGGGGAAGTCGACGCTTCAAATGGTGTATTTCCTCTTTAAACTTCCTCCCCACGCCCAAAAGAGGACATGGAACATCAATTGATTTAACGTTTATCAGCCTCCACTCGATGGATCTTTAATGACATCCAAACTCAAACCTACGACTGGAAGGAAATAATGCCAGAGCGTATTTCCTACAGTAAAGGAAACAGTAAGATAGTAACTACTTGAATTTGAATATGCGGAATCTTGAGCTATTTTTTTTTTTAAAAAAATGTACTCAAAACGAAGCGAAAATTTTCAGTTCTCTTACATTCTAAATAATAAGAAAACAGTACTGTGAGCAAAAAAAATATATTAGTTAAATCTATTCACTCATTTAATTTTAGACGTCATTTGCTTTGATTGATTAATTGTGCATTACCGTAGCGCTTAGAAGCAACACTAGGGTCATTGGCGATGGAGCACGTAAGTTTTAACCTTCGGTCAAGTGACGAAGGACACCTTCGCTTCTCCAAACTTCCACACAACGTCAACAACAGCCTTAAACGATTCAACGTCCATCACCCTTACGCTATGGGTCCTGAATGGTATCAGGAATCGATCTCATTCTCAACGGTGGCCACGAGCTCGCGACGAGGATCTCCAGGCTAACACGACCTTTTCATTTAACAGTACAAACTCAGAAAATGTAAATGATTTGTTTTATGATAAAAAAAATATTTATCAAATAAGTTAAGGCAAATGAGCATACAAATATGAATAATTAAATTTAACAAAGTAATACAAATTTGAAAACAATTTTTCGATTATTTTGTAATTTGGCAAAATGTTAACTATAAGCTGAGTTAAGACATTATTATATAGCATATATAAATATATACTATTCTGCTTGAAATATATTTTACAACGTTGTTACTCAGAGGCCCCCCAGTGATCTTTTCATTCCCATGGAGTTTAGTGTCTTTGGTAAACACGGGCGACGCTCCTCCGGGATACTCTATCGATCCTTTTCTATTTTCGACCCTCCTTCTTGTCAACCAATTTTTTCACCATTTTTTTTTCAAACGTCTGTGAAAACATCATTTTCTCAGATTTACATTTTACCACCTATGCGCTCACTCACTTATATTGTTTGGCGCAGCATATCCACAATTGGCTTTTACACGGAGAAAAAAGAAATACTCAAAAAAAAAAATACCTAGACGTACTCATTTTGAAATGAGTATGTTTGTATCAGATTTGAGCGTATACCTTTATCGAATGTGAACATTACAAGTATTCAAAACCAAAAAAAAAATGGGAAATCAGCATTCTCAAAAAATTATTACAGATATAAGGACTATAAAAGTTCCTTTTATATACTGACTACGTATTTTACAAAGTGGGTTTCAAAAACAATTACGGTTTGCTTTAATATTTCGAACTATATTTCGTATTTACCACGTTACACGCGGTAGAATACAGGAATATTAAAATGAGTATGTACGCATACTCATTTTCGCGTCTGTGTTTGTTTACATTTTTTTCCCCAGTGACTCGCTCACAACTACAGAAAGATTCTTTTAAATAAGATATAAAAATGTTGTTGAAATGTTATTGATCATGATTTTCTGATTTATGATTTGAAAATGATTTTCTGTGAGTAGTTATTTGTGCTTTGCAGTTGTTTTTTTGTCTGTATTCATATTACATCGTAATCGTAGCTTAGTGACTTTTTACTTTAATTTGCATTAAAATTATTTTCGGTAAAATCGAACTTTGATGGATCCCCTTGGCGATTTTTTTGAGATGGCGCCAAAGCGGGTGTTTCAAACTCGGAGCTTCCGAAAGAGAAAAAAAGATTGCGTCGTGCCTGGAAGGCAAATGAAGTACCAGAATGACACCAAGGCGGGTATTTCAAATGAGAAGATGGCGTCGAATCCCTTTTTACAGATTTTATAGGGTTACCATAAACAAACCTGAATGGTAACCACATTAGCGATTTATCTCCAAAAGAAAGTTAAAGTTCGCCAGGCCCCCTCCAACTTCGATCCAACCGAATTTTGAATCGGAAGTTTTGTAACAAAAGCTTCATAAAGTGTAAAATAATATATAAGATGAAGAAAATGATACTTGCAAATAAAGGAGCGCTTATTTATTTTCCTGAAAATTTTAATTGATATATATTTTTCTGTTTAAAATTCATTTTCGATACAACAACAGTATCGGAAAATAAATTCAAAACATACTCACTGGATTGTTTGATTCTCATATTTGATGCAGTAACAGATTCACAAATAAATACATGACACTCATTTTTCTATTCTACACTCATAATTGATACAAGATTATATTCAAAAATGAGTGTGTGAAGTTTCCATTTTGAGTACGTACAAAAATGTGTATGTGCGAGACTCAAATATGAGTATGTTGGGATAGGAACTATTTTGAGTATGTGACGTACTCAAAAGTGAGTACGTGAAGTTGCCATTCTGAGTATGTGCTTGTTACTAAAAATGAGTATGTGCGAATCTCAAATTTGAATACGTTGGGATCGGAGCCATTTTGAGTATGTGAAGTATTCAAAAGTGAGCACTTTCTACTCGATTTTGCATACCCGTTTTTCGCAGTGTACGTCATTAAAAAATATTATCACTTACTAACTCACCCACTTTTCAAAAGTCTAGATCACAGGTGCACATTGTTTGGCACGGCAGAGCCAGATTTGGCTCTTGCGCCTTGAACTTCGATTTTTCCACTCACGCTTAATTCATTTCAAATACCAATGTTACAATCAAATGTATCCGGTACTCAGAAACGAGATAAGTCTGGGAAACAAATTAAATTTCAAGCTATAATAATTCAAGATAAAAACCAACGTTTTTATATGGTAGTAAAGTTTATTTAAAAAAAATTATTGAAATATTAGTTAAAACTTGTCGCAAATGTCTAAATATTGCATTCTTAGGCAAGTAAGAACGATTCCCAAAGTTTCAGAGCTCTAGCTTGATGGGAAGTTGGTTACATTAGAGATCGGAAATTTGATGACACATTGATACACACACAGACAGACACTCACCAAGTGAAATATATAAAAGCATTGTAATTATGTATTTCATTTGGTGTGTGTGTGCATCAGTGTGTCATCAAATTTTCGATCTCTAATGTAACCAACTTCCCATCAAGCTAGAGCTCTAAAACTTTGGAAATCGTTCTTACTCGCCTAAGAATGCAATATTTAGACATTTGCGACAAGTTTTAACTAATGTCTCAATAATTTTTTTAATCAACTTTGCCACCATATAAAAACGCTGGTTTTTTTTTATAGCTTGAAATCGAATTATTACAGCTTGATTAATTGTGTATTATCTCGAATTGAAGCTCGAATTATTACAGCTTGAATCTGAGTTTGATTTCCAAACTTATCTAGTTTCTGAGTACATGATACACTTGATTTTAACATTGGTATTTGAAATGAATTAAGCGTGAGGGGAAAAATCGAAGTTCAAGGCGCAAGAGCCAAATATGGTTCTGCCGAGCCAAACAATGTGCACCTGTGATCTAGACGTTTGAAAAGTGGGTGAGTTAGTAAGTAATAATGTTTTTTTAATGACGTAAAAGCCAATTGTGGATATGCTGCGCCAAACAATATAAGTGAGTGAGCGCATAGGTGGTAAAATGTAAATCTGAGAAAAAGATGTTTTTCACAGACGTTTGAAAAAAAATGGTGAAAAAATTGGTTGACAAGAAGGAGGGTCGAAAATAGAAAAGGATCGATAGAGTATCCCGGAGGAGCGTCACCCGTGTTTACCAAAGACACTAAACTCCATGGGAATGAAAAGATCACTGGGGGGGCCTCTGAGTAGAAAAATGGGGGGAAAAAGGTAAATATTAGTTGGCAAGAAGATAAAGAAGGTGTGAGTGAGTGAGCGAGGGAATGTAAAGTTTATTGCCGCAAGAGCCAGATGTAGCTATACTGCTCCTAACAAGATTTAACTGTGATCTAGACGTGAATAAATTGAAGAAAAGACAACAATTTGTTGACAAGAAGGAGAATCGAAAAGCATCGCTAGGGTAACCCGTGGGTGAGTCCCACGTGTTTAGGAAATATAGAAGGATCGCTAGGGTATCTCAGGGACGTGTCACTTGTGTTAACCAAAGACGGTAAGACCCACGAGAAAGAAAAAGATCACTAGAGTACTCCGGGTCTCTCTCCCTCTCATCATTTCCATACTTATTTAAAGAAGGTAAGCCCCTGAAGGGACAGGTATTTTGTAGTGAAAAATATATTGCATTTTTAACGGTTCTCTCTAAGAATTTCTTTATAGCTCATTAATAAGACCGGCAATGAGCTTAAATAACGATTTATTTTAACTGATGTCTGATTAAAACGTATTATGGAATAAAATAAAAGAGAAACAGGTTAATAAATATTCATCAGCAATATATTTACAATTAAGTAGTCGAACATCGTATTTTGTAGAAATCACACAGTTTTTTTTTTTTTTTAATTCCTACTATTAGCTCACATTCTCTCTCTAAATATATCTTGTTCAAATTTTCAATCGTTAACAAAATAATTTTTATTCATTCACTCAAGTTCAAATACATTTTTTTAAACTTGAAGTGAATGACACTCAATGTTCATGCAGTTTTTTTTAAATATTAATTCATTTCATGAAATTTAATTGGAGAAAATGCAGTTTAGCCCAATCGCTTGGTGCGATTTCAAAAATTGCCAAACATAGCGATTTTTTTTTGGCTGAACGTTAAGTCTACGAAGCGGCCAAGGGTAGCCACATTTAGCAAAATACCGCCAAATAATTCCTGTCGCCAAGGGTGGTTGGGCTAAACTGTATTCCAACCATTTAATTTACAGGATGAATTAAGAAACAGGCCAATGCTTCTTCTATGTCACTTGTCTTGCAATGGAAAAGTCGGTAGAGCGTCGGTGTAGAATCTTCATGCCTTCGGATCGAAGCATAAATTTTTTTTATTTGATTTTCAAATAATTCGTTTTATATGGGAGAAAAAAAAATTTCTCTTATATAAGATATTTAGCAGGATATAAATTTAGAAATAAATACTGTCGGTGACGAAGCGTGTAGAGCGCTGGAAAAATAATTTCTTTTCCCTCTTAATATTGTGATTCTGTCATATGTATATACATATTTATATTAATTGTAACTATTTAAAAAAAAGTAACTAAAATAAAAATTTTCTTTGATGACCTAAGTCGGAACTGACTTTTAGTAGGATTAAGTAGGATTTTTTTTATATTACTTGTTTCAGAAAAAAACGTCTTTAAGTTTATATTTAAAACGTCCTTTGTTTTAAATAACATTGCCTATCATTTCTCTTTATATGATTAAAAAAAGGAATTAACAAAAACAAACAAATGATTTATTTTAATTTGTAATACTTATTGCGCTTCTCTTGGTATAGACTTTGGAAAATAATCTGATACTTTTTATAATAATATTTTTCCTTTTATTCCTCTTTTGATCTCTTTTTTTTATTTACGAATTTATTTCTTTGGATGAAGATCTATTAATCAATTGACAAGAGATATATATTTATAAAATGATAATCTAATTTCAAAAAGACATTTAATCATTTATAGTTCAATACCTGTAAAGTATAAGTGTTCAAGTTTGATGCAGTATGTCATAAATCAAACCTAATATGAATGTAATTTTTTTTTATTTATTTGCTATTTTTATCCATATTCTCTGTGAAACATAATTATTTCAACTCGATATAAGCAAATATGTCATCGCCCCAACTCATTCTACCTTCTGACACCACCATGAGTGGACGCAATGAAGAGCGCCAAGCAGATTGCTTCATGAGCATACCAGATTCGTCATCTGATAACATGTACACCAATTCAGAGCCAGATAATGACAAGAGCAGATGCAACCGCATTGCTCTCACTGGAAAACTACAATTTTATGACGCAGAGGAGTTTATATTCGTGATCTCATAAATATCGAAGAGAGACATCCGGATTTTAAGAAAAAAGAAGCAATGGAAAGACTTAGTTGAGGAGAGGAAAAATCTGGAATAGGAAATCCGATTAACCACAGGTGAGCTTGCTTCCTTGCCCAATTAAATCACGCTTGCACAATATTAAATCAAAAGTCAATAACATTAAAAAAACGAATAGTTTTTTAATCGCGAATAGTCTGTAAACAGCTCAGCAAACCTAAATTCCATCAAAAATTCTTACTCTAATAAAACTCATTCGGGGAAAGGGACTTAAATTTCCCTCAAAAAACATCCAAGATAAGCTAAATTTAATTTACCCCTCAAAATTTATTTCCAAACAAAAAATAGAACTTTGTCATACTCATATATTCTGATTCAAATGCGGTTGAGAAAAATTTCCAGCCTTTCCATCCCCTTCCAAGATCCAGCGAATAATGTTGAAGTTCCAGTCTGATTATAATTTGATCCTACAAGAAATTTAACGAACCTGCCCCAAATCTCCTGAATTAAAATGCAGCCAGAGACAGATGACGACCATAGAAGCATTACCACCTAACCGAAAAACAATAATGAAGAATTTTATGTCATCTTCCAGCCAAGACTTGGCCTAATTAAAGTGGCTATTAAAGGACTATCGACTTCCACAGATGTTAATGAAACTGTGATCGAACTTAAAAATAAAGGTAGCCTGATTTAAAAAGTCCCTCAACTGATACAATTCAAGAAAAAATACCCCTCTCTCCCATGTTTTTCGCAGAACTCATAAGATCCACCAGATATATTCAAGTTCCAAAACACCTCCTCTGTAGGTAAATAGTTGTATTATAGAATCCTTTAAAAGACCTGAAATCACGCAGTATTTTAATTGCAACCCGTTAATTAATTAATCATCTGAAAACTCTAGGATTTAACCAAAATGCTTCAAATGCCATGATTCTTCTCGAATAGGTGAGTGGAAATTAGAAAAAAACTACCTGCTGTGGAAACTCCCACATCAGATCCTGAAAGGGTTGTTACAAGTTCCCCAAGCCAAAATTCAAATAAGATGAAACACCAGTTAGACCAAATCAGATAACCTAAATATTTCTCTCTGGTTTCCCAAGAATTTTCTTTGGCAAATATAACTAGAGGAGCCCAACAGATAGAGCTACTAGTCGAAAAATCTGAATTAGCCACGAAAGAGAACTCCAATAAGCCCATTCGAAAAAAATAATAAAAACAACATAATTGACAAAAACACGATATTTTTTCAGCTATTAAAGAACTTAGAAAATTTTCTAACACTTTTCCAAACCTTCTAGAAGTTACAAATCAGGTGTCCCAAACAGATGACGCGTTCGAAAAGCTAAATATTTTCTTTCAAAGCATGTACCCATCTTTCACTTTTGGATAATCTCCATTGAATACTTTGGACTCAGATTCACTTCCTAACAATTTAAAATTTTCCTTACAAAATTAATTTCCTTAAATAATTGCATTTTCAATACTTTCTACCAACTTAAAACTTATTCATACTAAAAAAAATCACCAGACTCTCTCATTTGAACATTTCAACAATAGAAATTCATCGCAATTTTACCTACTGCTCCATTCTCATTCCAAGGACACGCTTGCTTTAATAAGCTCTCATATACAACTTGAATACTGATTCAAATTTTTTAAATCTCATGTAAATTTTCTTTTATTTCTCCTTTTTAAAGTACAAACCATTCAAAATTGAATTTTCTGTTTCAATTATAGTCATAGGAAAGGTACAGGCAGCACCAACAGCCTTTTCAAATTTGAAGATGGTAAGCTAATGTGTTCCAGAGAATCCGTCAACCTATATTACAGAATTTCTTCAATACATGAAAACGATTTGTTTTTATTACTGAGTTCTTTCGATAAAAGAATCCAGGTGCACGGTACTAGTTTTACTATCAAGTGGGGAAAAAAAAAAAACATTAACATCATATTCGATAGAATTCAGCTGCAATTGGCGAGAGAATGTCGCAGCTCTGCAACCCTACAAAATGCAGTCCTCTCGCCTACTCGAGAGCTATTATCCTCTCTCTAACGACTTGGAAAACACTTTGACAGGCGTCGTCGTGATCGGCTTAAATCTGACTCATGTATTTACTTGTGCAATTCAGAGCTATTAATAAATGATTTTAAAATGTCTGAGAGATTCACAGTAACGAAATCGTCAACACAAACAGGTGGTGGAATCGACAAAAACTATGGTGCTACTCAGTTCTCAGATGAAACAGCTAGATTACAAGATGACGAGTGTTATGGTAAGCTTAACGTGGCAAAATGTAAACAATGCACATTAAATATGAAGATCGAAGTGTAATGATTGTTTTTAGCATCAGATATTTAAAAATATTACTGCATATTTAACCAATTGTCGATTAGGTTTTGAGAGGACATGGTAAAGAATTTACATATAAAAATCAGTCGTTAAACAACAAATTTACATCATATACGAAGCTTGTTTCATGTGAATTCTTTGATATTCAAACGATTTTTATGGAAATTTTATACACAAATATTTATCTCTTTTTGAAGAATTAATCACCAATATTATATAATTTCTTATACGGCATTTTTAGCCTGTTTCCATAATAAAGGTTATTCTTTGCTGTGTATCATCGAAGTTTTGAATTTGAAATATATAAAGAATCGAAAATATTTTGTAAGAAGAAAATGTGAAATGAGAAAAAGTTATTATTCACTACAAAAATTTTTAATTTGCTAATCTAAATGTTTTATCTGTTATTAGTATGAATAGAACAAGTGAATTAAAAAGCATATGTGTATGTGCAAATTAAAGGATCAATTAAAACCTGTATTGATTTGATTATTGGGATATGATTTGTATTTTTCAAATAATTTTGGAATAGTTTGTAATATTTGTTTTCTTGATTTGAGCTGTAAACAAAGTTTCAATGGGATGGTTGAAATATTACATGTCTTATGATTATTGATCAGAACCATGAAAGAAGCTAGTTGAGGATAAATAATTCCATTAATGAACATCTATTTTTGGATAAAAAAAAAACCTCTTAAATTTGTGAATTTTTATGTTTATTTAATATAAATAGTACAATGTCTTTTTTTTAAAGAAATTTTTTGATCTTTGAGATAAAATATAAAAATATTTCATAAAATAACTGCAAAGAAAAAGAGAAAAATACATTCACATCATGAACAGAAGAATTTCAAAAACATAACATTTGACCTGGCATTTCTGTGAGTTTGAATAACTAATGAAAATTTTAATCTACCTTTCTAATAATTTTCACCTGCGATACATTTTTTGATGGAAACATATTAATTTTTGATGTATGGTGATTTAATATTAAATAAACAATGTATGAATTACCTGAGAACATGCTAAATATATTTAGAAAATTTTCAGATTTCAAGTACCTTTTTTTTAAAAGTTTTATAATCTATTAATGAAAAGTACTATTTCTTATAATAAATTTTAATATGAAATGAATACATGTATTTGCTATAAATTTCTGTCCCATATTTTCGTGTCTAACAGGAAATATTTTTATTAGTAAAGTTAAGAGTGACAGAGAAAAAATTAGCTAGTTTAACTGTGCATTTTTATTATTTTGCTTACCTACTTTTAAAAAGTTATATTTTACACTTGAAAAATTCCAGGTTGAATAGAACAAAACTGTACAATCAGAATAAGTATTTTATATGAAATTTTATTAGTGTATCATATTCTTCGATGTTTTTTTTTTTTTTTTTTTTAAATATTATCATTATTTTGTATTTTATTATGTGAAAGAAGTGGAAACTATATTTTAAATCTAATTGGTACTTTTCTATTAGTTGAGTATCAGACAAAAACTGCTTTTAAAAGTTGGTGCAGTTATCACCAAGCCTAAATATTGACACATAAATAATATTTGACCCAGGTGGACATTTATTCTAATTACATTTTTACCATTCAGCTTGAGTAGCTATCATTTGGTAATAACTGTGCCAGCTTTTAAGCTCAGCAGTTTTTATCTAGTACCCAGCTCATGGAAAAGTACAATCTATTTTAAATATTGAAATGTTTTACAATATTCCTAAGTTTTAATGTTATACTGTGAAATTTGCTTTAAAATTTTTGATAAATTAAAGGAAAATATTTTTATTGTCAAAATGACAAAGAATAAATATGATGCTAGATATTTTTAAAAAAAAATTCCTTCAAAATGACACCAATTTTCACATGATGTTGAAATTATTTCACTTTCATTATGGATTTTTTCACTTAAATATGTAAGCCTTAATAGTATTTTCACATATTTGTTCCATATTGAATTATATATGCATATAGAGTTCATTTTAGTTATTGATCAATTTAAGGATAAAAAATGCAGTATATTTGCATTTTCTTAAATGTAAAAATTCTTGGCCATAATTTATTAATGTTTATCTCAAATAGGTAAAATATGAATGTATAAAGATCTATTGATGCAAATTTAACAAAAGAAGTAGTTATTTTTCTTTTTTTTTTATGTTTTAAAATTAAAATTCAATGCATTTGAATGAGACTGAGAACCTATAATCTTGTGATCATATGTAGTTTCCTAATTTTGCCTTTTTATATATATATATATCATGATAAGCAATATATGATAGGTTATAATATTCTATTCTGATGTTTGTATATATCTATAATTTCCCTTTATTTGCTTATAATTTCTGCATAATTTACATTTTA
Organism: Nephila pilipes; assembly: GCA_019974015.1. Classification (NCBI taxonomy): domain Eukaryota; kingdom Metazoa; phylum Arthropoda; class Arachnida; order Araneae; family Nephilidae; genus Nephila; species Nephila pilipes. The sequence goes on along the minus strand of BMAW01099125.1, from coordinate 1,205 downwards.
AATGTTGATTATGGGGATTCAATAAATGAAGAGAATCAAGGTGCTACATTCATTTTTCAATTAATAATTCCAGTTAAATTTTTACAATTTGGTGTACATTTCTCAATATAATCATTTGAAATTTTCGGCCGTATTAGAATAAAAATGAATAAATATATAGCCTTCTTAAGATTCCAGGTCTATAATCGTAAAAACTTCTTGCCTCTTTATTTGAGTATGCAGTCTTCATCATGAGCAGCTTGTTTTGTACATTGATATTAATCATTATATTCAAAGTAGGTTTTTTCCCTTCAATCACGGTCAGCAATAAAATTCTGCGGAATCAGCAAAACTTAAATCAGTTTTGTATTGAATTTGTCAATGTTAAAATGGCACTAGTATATGGGTTTTTTTTAAGCTCCTGGACAGCCAATTGATTTAGAGCATAATATCCCAAATTTATATTAGAGAAGTAATCAGATTGCTTTCTTACTTGAACCCATCATTTTTTTTATGATTAATGATATTACTGACACTTTATATATTTTGCACAGAAATTCATTTTGATATAAATAAAAAGGATAAATTTCACATGTACAATAAGTAGATGCTGCATGAATTTGTATTCTAAAATAAGTTATTATTCTTATTTACATATATTTCACATGGGAATATTTGATTAAGTTCTTACTCTACTTACACATCATGGTGACCTTAATGAAAATTAAAATAAATTTGATAATCAAAAAGGGTCTTGGCAAAATTTCTTTGACTCCAATAAAAAAAAAAAAGAATAGTATAGGCATATATAATATATACATTTTGTATTTATTTACTAAAAATTATGAGAAAGTGAAGAGAATTAAAATACAAATTCCTTCTTTGCTGTGTGAGCAATTGCATTTTATACAAAAAGATTTCATAAGGATGGAAAAGGTGTAAACAATTCAGAACAAAATCACAATTGAAGTTAGATAAAAATTTTCATTCATAATAGTTGAAGGATTTGGTTTTGAACTCTTGGAGTTAGGATATTCGTTTTCTCAAAATTTTATCAGTAATTTAATGTAATTTGATATACATTTAGCATCCCAATGGGATTTCCCAAAATAACATAATCCTTAAGATAGAAATAATACAAGAAATAGTTGCATTTTGTTCCTTTACCTTAAATTCTGAATTAGTTAAGTAAATTCCATTTAAAAGTAACAAGGAATAAAAGTAAT